>MU223833.1:74674-93988 GCA_018584345.1 Thuja plicata | reverse complement strand
TCTGTAAAATGAGAAAAACCAAATTCACCTTTTCTTGAGATAAACCATTGAGGTCAACTTCATCAAGAAAAGATATTATAAATTATCTTATGGACCTCAGGATGTTAACTATGGATCTTAAGATAAGCGACCAGATTGGCAAATATTCTTCCTAATTTTAAGATACTTTTGTAACTCTAATTTAATATCTAGAAAATGAAACACCACAAGGAAACCCTTCAATTCTTAAAATAATCTATATATCACACTTTTCATAAAGAACAATCTCAAATTTCTAGTATCTAGAGATAATTATGAGAGGTCAAATGTTTGGGCTATATAAAAAAGCACCTACAAAGATGGTTGAAATTGTAACTTGGTCTTAAGAATGAAAACCATCTAGTCCAATGATCAGCCTGTGAAAGCTTAATCAATGAGTGTGCTCTATTTTTAACTTTTAACCCAAACAAAATTGTAAGTTGTTTAACAATATGTGTATATCCACCCTTGCAGGAGAGGTAATATATGAGGTAAAATTAAAATCATAGAACCGAGTATCAAGATTTTTCTTGAAATGTGAGGGTGCTAGACTACAGATTGATGACATATAACTGATTGAATATTTGAAGATGTTAAGTTGATCACTGAAATGTAGAAAGATAATGCAAGACATTAAATCAGTTAATGGATTGTATTTTCATTGATGTTAACTTGATATAATATGCTCTATTATATACAAAATGTCAAAGACATCAAAGAATCAGAGAGATAAAGATTATACTTTCATTAATGCATAAAAGACCATAATTCACTAAGTGACTTCATTCACCAACGGTTAGTGGAACCTGACAGACAGAGAAACCCGAGAGCAAAGTCACAGTGATGCCCAGGCAGGAAAACTAAAAAGCATTACCAATGAGTAGAATCACAAGCATTACTAAAAACCATAATTACAGTGTTACCCGATGAGAAGAACATAACAGTGATGCCCAAAGGATAGACAACATCGACAGATAGAAAACACTGACAGAGAAGCCTAAGGAGAACTCAAGTGTTGACCGAAGCTATCAAAGAGTTAAAACACCAAAATTAACTGAAGTTAAAAAATGAAAAAATACTTAGCTAGCATAGCTAAAGATAGACTTAATTGGTTGTTGACATTGTTCAAATCAAAAATTTAAAAATAGAGATAAGTAAAAGATTTAAAGCTATTTTATCCAGTTGGAAAGAAGATTTCTATGAGATAAAATAAGAGTTAAGCTTTGAAGAAAGATTGGCTAATATTGCGGATCACACCAAGAACAAGAAAATCAAGAAGTGAGAAACAATGATATCATGTCTATAAAAAGACAATATAATTCATTATGAATTAGGGGAGTGAATTGAGAAAGAGGATGGTGAAGAGAAACTGGTGAAGAACAACATCATACAAACCTGATCAATCAAGCTGAGGAAAGAGCTAAAGATTTTTTTGGACACTGAGCAACAAAGAAGCACATCATCACTGAGAAGAAAGAAGTGGAGAAAAGGTATTAAAAATATACATTGATCAAAAAGGTGTTATGAGCTTATAATAGATCTGAAAATATGCAAATCTAAGTTGTATGTGTAAACAGATCATTTACTATTTCAGTTTAACCATTGATTCAGAAAGTCTCTTAACCGAGTAGGACTTAACACTCCTTTCTATATTGAGATAAATCCCAAGGAGTATCAAAAAGTTTGATCATGAAGATAGCATGAGATGCCAGATACCATTTGATAAACTACACTGGGTTTGGTCATAGAAGGTAGCATAGAGATGTCAGATATCAAGTGACAAACTATTCTATTTAAATCCTCTAACAAGGTTACACCTAGCAGTGTGTTTGTAACCTTTAACATGGATGGCTCTTCACCGATCTTACTTCAAAAGAGTGAAAATTTTGGGTTACCGGTCCCAAGTGGTTTTTCCCTTAACAGGGTTTCCACCTTAAAAATCTATGTGTCAATGTGTTTATGATTCATTACTTTAGTGTTTTACATTACACATAACTAATCTGGATTGATCGTTATATACTAAGCAATTTATTATTTTTTGGTAAATGAAAGAATGTTATTAGGTAAACATTAAGAATAAGGTTTAACAGTGAACTCCGAGCAGTAGTTATTTGATAAATTTGTTTGAAGGCATACATCTTGTAGGAATAAAGATAACTAGAGGCTTAATATTGTGGTACTAAGTTTTTGGGTTTATTTATTGGAATATTTTTGAGGCCACTTATTCACCACCCCCCCCTCAGTTATTCTAACAATTGGTATCAGAGCTTGTGTGCTTAGAAAGGGAGTTTAATAGCTCAAGAAAAATATCACAAGATGAACAAGCGAGATGTGCCCAAGTTGAATAAAGACAACTTTTCATCATGGCAAAGTAGAATAAGACTCCACCTATCAGGTATTGGTAATGATGCTACTCAACACCTTGATACTGAATATGTGTTGCCTACAAGACCTCACACTCTTGAGAAATTGAGAGAAAAGAATAATCATAATTGCATGATGATAGAACTTGCTTCCTTAGTCTCTAATGTTGAGTTTGAAGATGTCAAAACTTGCACCTCTGCAAATCAAATGTGGGATAAATTGAAGTTGGTACATGAAGGAGATATTAATGTACTAAGAGCCAAGGTAGAAATCCTAAGAGGGAGGTTTAATAACCTAAGGATAAAAGAAGGAGAAAATATCACTTAGTATAGCTGCAGAATCATAGAGGTAGTATTTTCTATCTAAGGAGTTGGAGGTGTACTTGAAGAAGAGACAGTGGTAAGTAAAATCCTAAGAACCTCACTGCTTGTATATGATATTAGAGTTTCTTCAATACAATAAATGAAAGCAGTTGCAAACAATAATGTTACTCTAGATAGTTTGATTGGTAGACTAATTTCATTTGAGATGAATAAATTTGATAATAGTGTCTTACCATCTATAGAGTCTCCATTCAAATATTCTTTGAAAATAAGTAAGTCAAGTCATAGACACACTATTAGAAATGATAGTGAAAGTGATAATGAGGATCAAGGACTTGATGAGATTGAAGCACTAAATGAAAGAAGACTACAGAGAGGCAAAGGTAGATACAAAGGTAAATTATGACTTGTTTGTTTTAATTGTAAAGAGGTTGGATAATTTCCTGCAAGATGTCCTAATAGAAGAAAAGATGACAGAAGTAATGACAGAATGTATGAAAAGAAGTTTGACCGAGGTGATAATAGAGATTACCAAAGTAGCTGACAATCTGACAGGAGAGATACCCAAGACTACAAGGAAAAAGGGAATAAAGCTTGTTACCTAGCTAAGAACAAAGTTGATGATACTGACACCAAATTTGAAGACGACATTGAGATGGTATTTGTAGCCATGAAAGATAATTCAGACGAAGAAGAAGAAAGTTATGTAGAAACTTCACATATATCTAAGGTTAGCAAGAATGATGTCTGGATTATAGATAGTGGTTGTACTCACCACATGACCGGTGATAAACAAAAGTTTGAAACTATTGAATACTATAATGGTGGATCAGTAAGAATGATTAATGACACACCTTGTCCAGTTGAAGGTAAAGGAACCATAATTTTGAATAACCTGATCAAATGTGAAAATGCTTACTAGGTAAAAGGACTTAATTACAATCTATTGAGTGTTTCATAGCTAAATAACATAGGTCACTGAGTAGCATTTGAGAATAGAAAGAAAAAGATATTCAATGAATCAAGAAGGTTAATTGGAACTAGTGAACAAACAAAAGGTAACCTTTTCTATCTTGATGATATTAACACCACTTGTTTGATGGCTAGAAATGAAGACATATGGTTGTGGAATAAGAGATTATGTCATGTGAGTTTTGACAATATGATAAAGATAAGCAATAAAAGAAAATGCAGAGGCTTACCAAGCATGTCAAAGCCCAAGCATATCATTTGCAAGAATTATCAAAAAGGTAAGATGAAAGAGTCTAGTTTCAAGAGTAAATCCCATATATCTAATGCAATTATAGAATTATTCCATACTAATCTATGTGGACCTATGAGGACAAAGAGCTACTATTGAGATAGATATTTAATTCTCTTTGTAGATGATTATTCTAGAATGATGACAGTTATGTTCTTAAAAGATAAATTAGAAGCATTCAACATGTTTAAATGGTATAAGGCTATGGTAGAAAATCAAAGTGGTAAGGAATTGAAATGCTTAAGGTCAGATAGAGGAGGGGAATTTATTTCAGATGAATTCACTTATTTATGTAATGAGCATGGAATTAAAAGATAAAATTTTGCACCGAGAACACCATAGCAAAATGGAATTTCTGAAACAAGAAACAGATCCATAATTGACTATGCAAGAACATTGATGATTGAGAAAAGCACCACTCATACTTTCTGGAGGGAAATGTTAGTATTGATGTCTAAACATTGAATAGAGTACAATTGAAGAAGGACACAAAGAAGAAACCCTATGAGCTTTGGTATGGTTACACACCTAATGTAAGTTACTTCAGATTCTTTGGTAGTCAATGTTATATTTTGAAAGATGAAAGAAATAAAAAGATTGACTCCAAAATTGATGAAGGTATCTTTCTAGGGTATTCCACCAAAAGTAAGGCTTATAAATGTCTTAACAAGTCTTCTAATAAGATCATTGAAAGTGCAAATGTAAGAATAGATGAATTTGTATAAAATAATGATAAGGAAAGCATAAAAATACCAGAATACTACAATGGGTTTATTTACACTAAAGAGCCTGACACTCTACCCAAGAAATAATGTATCGCTCTAGAGCAACAGAACATTGCACCTGAGCATCAGGCTACAATTATCGCAAAATTAGGAAAATACTCAAGATGATGTACTGAGTGATGGAGATCAGAATGAAGAACAAGATGATAATCAGAATGATGGAGAAAGAGTTGAACCAAAAATTTCCAAGTATGTCAAAAGAGATCATCCACAAAATCATATCATAGGAGAAAAGAAGGCTAGAATGAGAACAAGAAGTAAGTCACTAAACACTAGATGTTTACTTTGTGATTTTGAGCCTAAATCTATTAATGGGTTAGTGTTATGAATGAAAAACTAGAACAAATTGAGAAGAATAGTACATGGACACTAGTACTGAGACTAGATGACAAGAATGTCATCGGTACCAAATGGATATTTAGAAACAAGCTGAATGAGAATACAGAAGTCACAAGAAACAAAGCAAGATTAGTATGCAAGGGGTATGCACAAGAAGAAGGTATTGATTATGGTGAAACCTTTCCACCCATTGCTATACTAGAAGGAGTAATAATTTTTCTTTCTTATTCTACATTCAGAGGATTCAAGGTATACTAGATGGATGTCAAATCTACATTCCTAAATGAAATACTAGAAGAAGAGGTATACATTGAACAACCATAAGGGTTTGTTAATCCAAACAAGAGAAACATGGTATGTAAACTACATAAAGCCTTGTATGGATTGAAACAAGCACCTAGAGCCTGGTATGAAAGAATTCAGTACTATCTCATTGGCATCGAATTTGTAAGAACAAGTGAAAATAGGAATCTATACTTAAAAGAAGATACAGATGGTAATATTCTAATTGCTGAAATATTTGTTGATGATATCATTTTTGGGGGAAATGAAATGTTATGTAAATCCTTTGCTAATAAAATGAGAAAATAATTTGAAATGTATATGTTTGGGGAGATCAAATTCTTTCTTGGTCTAAAGATTCTTCAACAAGATGCAGAGATATATGTCACTCAGTCCAAATACATCAAGGAAGTGTTGAAGATATTCAAGATGGAAGATTCCAAACTAGTTTGAACACCTATGGAAACTGGATGTAAGATGAAAAAGGAAGACAAATCAAATGAGGTAAATCAGACCTTGCAGATCAATGATTGGAAAATAATATATGTTGTTCATACCAAACTAGATATTGCACATTCAGTTGGAATAGTTGCAAGATTCTATGCTAATCCGAAAGGATCACATATGATTGTTGTTAAGAGAATTCTGAGATATCTAAAGAACACCGAGGACTATGACTTGTGGTATAAAAGAGAAGGAGAATTTGAGCTACAAGTCTATAAAGATGTTTATTGCACTAGAAATATTGATGACCGAAAGAGCACAACTGGAGGAGCATTCTTCATTGGTGACAGACTTGTCACATGGATCAACAAGAAGCAAGGATGCATCTCTCAGTCTACTGTAGAAGAAGAATATGTGGCTGCTGCTACAAATTGCTCCAATATTGCATGGCTCAAATAGTAGATGGAAGGTATGAATATGAATATTCTTGAACCAATGATTATCTATCGTGATAATACCAGTGCAATTAACATATCAAAGAATCTATTCATGCAAGCTAAGACTAAGAATATTGCTGTCAAGTATCACTATTTAAGAGAACAAGTGCAAGAAAAAGAAGTGATACTAGAATGTGTTCAATCAAAGGAACAATTAGTGGATACCTTTACCAAGCCATTACCAAAAGATACATTTGAGTACTTGAGATAGAGACTAGGGGTACAACCCTTGTCTATCAGTTAGTAAGCTGAATAGGAGGTTGCATCATCCTACAATGTGTTTGTAACCTTTAATAGGGTTGACTCTTCACTGAGCTCACTTCAGAAGAGTGAAAATTTTGGGTTACCAGTCCCAAGTGGTTTTTCCCTTAACAGGGTTTCCACGTTAAAAGTCCACGACTCAATGTGTTTATGAGTCATTACTTTTGTGTTTTTCATTACACATAACTAATATAGATTGATCAGTATACACTAAGAAATTTATTGGTTTTTGGTAAATGAAAGACTGCTATTCGGTAAACATTAAGAATAAGCTTTAACTATGAACTCCAAGCAATAGTTATTTAATAAGTTTGTTTGAAGGCATACATCTTGTAGGACTGAAGATAACTAGAGGCTTAATATTGTGGTACTAAGTTTTTGGGTTGATTTATTGGGATATTTTTGAGGCCACTAATTCACCCCCCAGTTATTCTAGCATAATAATGGAACTCCCTGTTCCAGGGCTCTAAGCTTTTAAAAAATAGGAATGTGATGTTAGGATTCTTCAGCCATTTCAGATTTGATTCTTAATATTCTAAGAGATAAAATTTATTAAATCCAGAAAGAGTTGTCACTGGATAGAAATAAATCCTGACATATTTAAGCAAGAAATAAAAATGATCGCTCTAGTTTTTTCCATGACAATACAATTCACTGGGTGTAAATCAATTTCTAAGAAAATTTAATCATTAGGCAAGGGATCTAAGTAAAAGAATATGAATGAAATGTTATAAATATTTAGTCATTTTGGATTTGTTTCTCAAAACCATAACAGTAATAAAAAGTATCCCATTAAAATGAGTTGTTGTTTGACGGAAATAAATCTTGACTTGTTTCAATCGGAAACTAGATTTGTTGATAAGAGTAAAAGAAAAAAAAAAAAAAACCCCAACAACCACAAACCTAGCTCTTTCCCTACCAAATATAACAAACAGTAGCCTTATAGGAAACAAAACCTAGGGACTTAAGGTATACCATTGTGTCCAGGAGATAATTGCATATAAACATAGAGACATCTAATATACCTAGTATCGTATAGACCTCTAGAATTTGAGGAAAAGGGGTCAAATTTATAGTGGATTGAGAAGTTGTGCAAGTTGAGGCTTGGGCTCTGAATTCATGCCAATGATAATAATAAATAGAATGAAGCCAAATAAAAAGGGAAAGAGTACATCTTTGTTCACCTAAATAAGAATCATTCTAACCCTTAATATGTCAAATAAAACCAATACCTACAAGACCAAATTGGGAAATCAAGGATGCCATGACAAAGTTATACAATCTATTAATGTTTCAAATGCAATAAGGAAGGAAAACATAGAACTAAGGACAAACACTAGAAAATATCTACAAGAGGAGTAGTTGTATGCAATTATGAGGCCCCTACAATGAAGCACAAATTTAGTCCAACTTGAGATTGCTTCTGAATGCTCGAAAAATGAAAAAAATTTAGCGTTCACATTTTTAATGGTGAAAAGAGAAGGAAATGTATTAATGAAAACCATTTTTGCAACACTGGATGTATCTAAGATGTAAACACATCCAAATTACCTAAGCATTGTTTGAAAGCTCTTGTCTTTCTTGTTCATCGTCACCCAAAATTTTTACTAGAAATGGAATATGCCGATTGCATAAATTGATGAGTGTTAAGACTACATCTCATTTGTCCTATCAGCTAAAAACTAGGGTGTTTGATGGCTTGGTAGCAGGAAATGTGAGGATATAGTACGGTGCCATTTGGAGTCCCCCGACACACCAAATTTTTTTTTTAGGAAAAAGTGGAAGATACCACAATATATATTATATAAAAATAAAAACTAGTTCAAGAACTCCATGGGGAATAACTAGCAAGAAAACCCCACTTCTCTGTCCAATTACAAATCAGGCTCACTACAATCCTATAAACTACTAAGTACACCTACATCTTGGCATGAAAATTTTCATTATACTTTTCATGTTCCAAGACATTACATCAAAATCTACCTAATCAAGACCGACTAGTAACTCAGTAACAACTCTACATCAAATTGAAAGCAAAACAGTATCAACTTGGTAGCACCAAAAATCTTGGTAACTCAGAAGAATTTTGGTAAAAGAAACTTGGTAGAAACTCGGTAAAAAATTGATATCAATGAAGTAAGTTGGTAAGTCAGTAACTTGATAATTACTCGGTAGAAGTATCTCGAGGTAATTACTCAGTATCGGTATCATGGGGTCATCTCAGTAAAGACTTAGTATCAATTTAGTATCTCAGTAAGATGACCAGTTGTGGATACTTCGGCAAGTCAAATCAGTCGGGAAATCCAGCACGTTTGAAAAGAAAATTGGGACAAGCTAAAAAGGGAAAAATAACTCACTTCATGTGAGGATATAGGTTATTATCACCACTAAACCTCTTGATGCACCATCATGTGAAAAAATCCAAAATTTGATGCTAGATTATTTTCTTACAACACCATCATGTTAGGGTAGACCCAAGCCCTCGTTCTTCCATCTCGGTCACTCCCCAAGACCATCCACTTGAGTGATCAACTATTTTATTTATCTCCCAACCACTTCCCTATTCATTCTAAAAATGTGCATAAGTAGAATGTGATTGTGATGACCCGCCCATAGCCCAACCACTGAGACACTTTGCAGGAGCAGAGATCTCCCAACCACTCCCCTAGGCATCTTGAGGTGTCTATTCAGAACCAAGTGAGGAGGCTGCCACAACCACCCAATCACATTTGGAGTTATCTTTGCATCTGGCATCCAGCCTGTGTTATGAGAACCTACCCATAATGGTGAAGGTAGAGTAGCATGATGCTCCATCCCAACCTGCCTATATTTTCTCGATGGAGCTACCTTCCAATTTGAGGACAAAGAATGAGGAGATAATTATGGGATGACAGGGGTATTCCATATACCCAATATATCTAGTAAGGTGGATGTAGTAGATTTCATTTATTCTCCAATCTGTGAGTCAAGAGTAGGAGAAGAATCTTGTAGTGATTTTTCAAAATGATGGCATTTTGCTTCTCAAGTGAATGCTTTATTCCATTATATGCCACTAAAAACTTATGCTTATGCATCAGTTGGTTTCAAGAAAACAAACCCCCAACTAGAGCATGTCCATTCCATAAATCATAATGTTGCATGGCTTTTTTAAGCTTGTTACCCACCCAAAACTGCTTATGGATAACCTTGAATGCCATAATTTCAAGTAAATGTGGGTATTGCAGCAAATCCATAGCATTTGACAAAAATATTGAGACAAGCTGAGAGGGAAATAGAAACTGTATAGAATTTAATGCAAAATTTTCTAACCCAATTACCTATTTGATTGCCTGCCAAATGGAGGAGGAATGAGCAATAAAAAAATTATCCATCACTTCATCATTGATATGCATTGTCAAAACTTCTTCATCCATGTTAGTAGAAATCCAAATTCGGTAGGTTTTAGGTAATATTTCAACATGGAAACAAGAGCACAGTTCGCAACAAACACATGCATCAGCACTTTCTGCTATCGTTGACTATTTTTAGCACATTGAAGATTGAATAGAAATGAACATGACCTAAAATAGGAATGTCAAAGTACTTTGATGAACTCATATATTATGTAGGATTTATTTAAATTCATTACAATTCAATGAGAAGTGCACTTGGAAATTGTTGTGCCCGAGAACTGCAGGTGGCCATGTGAACATGCAATTTTTTGTGTCCCAATTGGAGTGCAGACACAAGAAAACCCACCACGCATCCCTTCGACTATGGAGAGGGTATTGCTAAAGTATTAAATCCCATTACTATGGTGTGTAATTGTATGAAGGCTTACCTATAATGGTTAAAGATCTTATTTTCCACTCAGGTCTGATTATTAATGACTGATCACATACGGCATCCCATCCGATCATCATCAATTACAATTTATAGACCACCATACTTTACTTTAAATTTTATTAGGTTCAAAGTTGAAATCATAGTCACATCACAACCTAAATTCAACAAAAAAACTACAAATCTATTTCGTTCCCGAAGTGTGTGGGAGAGATAAACTTTGTGGCACTTGTCTAATAGGTTCCAAATTTGGGTGAAGATACACTAAAGCTTCCATGAGTGTTTTTTACGCTTAATACAAGAATTAATAATGACAAAAGATTTCCCTTTAATGTGGAGATGATTATAAGCTCCCTGCATGGCAAGAGTTAAACCAGCAAATAAAGCATGAGCCTCTACAAGATTGTTTGTTCATTCAGGTAGAGGAGAGGTAGTAAGTGCAAGGATACTACCTTGGGAGTCTTGAATAAAATCCCCCAACCCCAAAATTCTAGGGTTTCCACGTGAATTCCCATCAAAATTAAGCTTCACCAAACCCAGTGTGGGGGGATGCCAATGAACTGCTGATCTATCCATCTTAGATGGGTCATGTTTAGGTAAACTACATCCTGTTGGCACAACAATTATTTTCCAGATGAGAATGAAATTTCCATCCCAAGGCATGATGACTGGGTTAAAATGACTTTTACTCAAAATAGCATTAACCACCTCTGAAATTGATTTCTCAATGCCTTCTAGTACCACTTCGATACGAGATGAAATCTTCTTGAATAAGTGTTTATTTCTTTCCCACCAAATTGCCCACACCACTAATGTAGGAGAACACTTCCAAATGCTTGTGAATAATGATTCCACATGTAATACCGGCCAAGATTGGAATAGATCCCAAATATTATTCAGGAGAGGAGTGTTGTATTGCAATTTTCTTAGGACGAATAGCCAACATTCCTATGCAAAAGAATAATTGAGAAATAAGTGATCTGTTGTTTTGAAATCATTTTCACACATCAAGCATTTAAATGGAAGTGCAATCCTAAATTTTTCAAACATGTCACTTGTCAATACTCAATTCTTTATTGCAATCCAGGCTAAGCATCCGGATTTAGGAAGTACAATGTGATTCCAATAGAACGAGAATGCTCGGGCTGACACTTTATGTGACTCAATTTGTTGTAGAATTCTATATCCTTCTTTAATCGAGTAGTTTCCTTATTTAGATGGGGCCCAAATAAGTCTATCCTCATGACCTAAGAGATACACATCTTTGTCTGCAAGTATTTTTCTAAAGGTTTCGTTATCTTTCTGGCTTAATGGTAAATCCTTCAGGTCTTTCCATATGATTTTTCCTGAGAATATATAGACTGCTAAGATGTAATGAATAAGGAAGCTTCCCCACTAGTTTTTCGAGTGCATCATAATGTCTACTATTTTTTCCACTGATGATAAAGGGGGCTGACCATTCCATGAGTCTCTCCAAAACTTAA
Organism: Thuja plicata; assembly: GCA_018584345.1. NCBI lineage: Eukaryota > Viridiplantae > Streptophyta > Pinopsida > Cupressales > Cupressaceae > Thuja > Thuja plicata. Next base: position 82,108 of record MU223833.1, on the reverse strand, counting down.
CCTTGTTACCACTATTTACTTCCCAAGTCACATAGCTAGCAATGATCCCTCTTTCTGAGACCATAAAATCCCAAATGGTTGACCCTCTAGGTGGATCTAGAATTGATAATATTCATGATTTATCATTATTGTCCATATATTTTTGCTACATTATTTGGCACCATAAACTTACAGGCTTTGAATACATTTTCCATACAAGCTTGCCTCCAAAGGCTTCATTTCTCTTTTCTGTATCATGCACACCAACACCACCTAAAGCAGGTATGTGTGCCATGTCTTGAAGAGAGATAAGAGGAATTTTCTTCTCCTCATTCATATTACCCTTCCATAGAAAACCTCTCATCAATTTTTGAAGTTGAAGGATGATTGAAGGTGGAGCCTTAAGAACTACCAGGTAATAGTTTGGGATAGCTGATAATACTGATTTAATGAGAAGAATTCTACCTAAGAGTGATAGCCATCGATCTTTCCAGCCCACAATTCTACTATTGATACGCTCCACAACTGAGGACCAGTAACTTGCTTTGTTGGACCCCATAAAAAATGGAATGCCTAGGTACATGGATGGTAAGGAATCAACAGCAAACCCTAGAATCTAAACTATTCTATCAGATATTATTTTTTTGGTATTGAAGAAAAAAATCTTGGATTTTTGTGCATTGATTTGTTGGACTGAGACCTCTAAATATAGTTGGAGTGTATGTTTGATCTATCTAGCCTCTTTAACTTGTGAAAGACCAAATAGAAAGGTGTCATCTTCAAATAAATATTGTGTAATGGAAATATTTTTTCCATCAACCCTTGCTCCGTGCCAAGTACCTAACAAATTTTGATGCTTAATATTTCTGCTGAAAGCTTTAGCCATGATGATGAATAATGCTGGAGATAAAGGATCTCCCTGTCTCACCCCCTAAGTAGAATAAAAGAACCTAGTTGGGTTACAATTAATTATAACTGAAAACCAAGAACCTAAAATGCATTATTTTATCCATTTACACCAACACACAGAGAATCCCATCTTGTGCAGAACCTTAAAAAGAAATGTCCAATGAACTTTGTCATAAGCTTTCATCATGTCCAATTTTATAATGAAGTTGGAGGTCTAATTGGTGTTGATGGAGTGAAGGACCTCATGGGCCACTAATTCCCCTTCCATTGTTTCACACCCTGGAAAAAAACCACCTTGTTCAATTGAGATAATATGAGGAAGAAGATGATGCATACTTAGATAAGTGGCTTTAGTTATGATTTTATATGTAATGTTACAAAGTGAGATAGGGTGAAAATATGCAAATTTTTTTGGGACCTTGACCTTTGGAATGATGGAAATATTAGTACTATTAAATTATTTGAGCATACTTTTGTGCTTCCTTGATTCCTCAACAACTGCTAATAAATCCTAGCCTAACACATCCCAACAGCTTTGAAAGAAGAGGGATGTGAATCCATCCAGTCTTGGGGATTTATCTGGAGGAAAGGAAAATACTACTGTTCATAATTATTGAATGGAAAAAGGGGCCATAAGCATGGAATTGTCAGCTGTTGTCACCATTGTGGGAATATTTTCAAGGATCTCATTCAATTGCTGGTCTAAAGGGGCAGGGGCAGTGGGGGTAGAGATAGAAGTTTTTTGAAGTTAACCCCTTCCTCTCTAATTTTATAAGCATTAGTTATGACATTTCCTGAAGCTACCTCCTTTATTTCAAAAATTGTTTTAGCTACTCTTTTTATTTTAGCTGAGCATGAAAATATTTGGTATTTTTATCAGCTTCTCGCAGCCATAGTTCTCTAGATTTTTGTCTCTAGTATTCCTCTTCTCTACTACACAACTCTTCCCATTCTTCCTGAAGATCCTTTAGTTTGAGGTAGGAGTCATTATTCATACCATTTTGTATGATTTGACTATAGATATTAGATAAATTATGTGTAACCTCTTCTTTTTGTTTGAAAATATTCTTGAAGACCAACTCATTCCACTTTTTAATGTTTACCTTAACGTACTTCAGCTTCATGGCTAACTAAAGGATTTTAGTGCCACAAAAACTAGAGAACTAGACCACCATTGCCTCAGGAGAGAGATAAAATGTGGATGTCAGAGCCACATTCTTTCAAATTTAAATGATGGATGGTGGTGGCTCTTGTCAGAACTACCTACCTTATTAATGGTGAGTGAAATTGGAAAATGGTCAGAACCTGGTAAGGCCAATATTTTTGATTTAATATGGAGATTCTGAAGGTTCCACTCTTGTGAGATTAGAACTTTGTCTAACCAAAAAAAAATTTGTGCAAAGCCATCTCTCTTATTGGTCTATGTTAATGAACCTTGATTAGGGTGGATATCCATAAGACTATTATTATCGACAAAATAAGAGAATTCATGTATGGTTTTGAGAGGCAGGCTAATACCTCCTATTTTTTCTGATTGATCAAGGATCACATTGAAGTCTCCACCTAGGATGACATGTTGATAATCTTGGAGCTAAATCAACCAAGTGAGGGCTTCCCACAATCTTTGTTTCTCTTGTGTTGGATTGGGACCATAAAAATTTATCAGAATAAATGTAGTATCAAATTCATCCATTCTAAGCATTTGCCAATTGTTATCTTGTTGAATAAGCTTCCCTTGAATCATTTTAGGATTCCAAAGAACTGCAAGATCTCCAGACACTCCCACTCCTTGAGAGTGCAAAGAAGACTAGTTTTTCCATTTTGCAATGGTCTTTCCAAAATATTTTTGGGATAGTTTTATTTCCTGAAGCATTACAATATCTTCTTTCATAGAATAAAGAGTATGTTTGATCCTATTTCTCTTGTCAGAAGAATTCAAGCCTCTGCCATTCCAAGAGTTTATCTTCATTGTAGACAAGGAGAACCTCTCGTTCTCCTTGTCACTCTTAGTGTTGTCACAAATTTTCCATCCAAAGTAGATTGAATACCTGTTGCTATATCTATTTTTGTCTTCTTTCCTTTTGATCTACCTCTATTCTTAGGTGTTTTTCCATATGTTGGCATTGTGCCAGTGATTTTTCTATTGACAAATTTTTGCTGTGGTCATAGATCCTTCCGTGCCCAACTACCTCTGATTGATTGAGGCCATCTTAATTTTATGCTTCCAAATACTCATCTTTTAATTTCTCTATTGAACTATAAACTTGCTTGTTGATGCATCTTTCCATGCCCAACTCATCTTCTCCTTCAAGTTGTGTAGGCATGTGATTGGGATTTGGATAGATAGCTTCCTCACTATCTCATTCAACTAACATATTGAAATTGTGGAGAGCTTCCTGTGAGAGCATCTCAGTCGTATGCTCTATTATAATGAGTTGACTATTAGGAATCGGGTCTGATTGAGTTTGAGTGGATCAAAGGTTAGCCTATAGGAATAAAATTTTCTTGATGGCATCAATTTCTTTCCCGCTTACTCCTTTCTCTTCTACAATTTCATATACCATCTTAGTAGCTAACTTTTAAATAACTTGCTCCGTCATTTGACAAATCTTGGAATCTTGTTGTGAATTGTCACTGGTCTTTCCTTTCACAATGTGGGAGGGATATGATGTGTCATATTTTGAATTATTATGGAATATAGGGACAATGGAAGAACCGACTGATGAGGGATGTGAATGTTCAATAAAGCCAACTATTGATGATGAAGAAAATACGTATGACCAAAAAGATACATACTGCAGATAATACATTACTCTCCACAAGAGGAGAGAAATATTCATAGGCATGTCATGCTACTTGTCCAACCTTCCTATGTCTTGATTCAAAGCATCTGGCATTAGATTAGCATTAGCAATACCACATTGTGCAGGGTTTGAGTTTTGATCAGAACATACAACTATGTCTCCATGTTTTCCAACTTGACAATGTGAATTAAAGTGGCCAAGCTTATGTTGTACCTTATGAATAGTAGCCTCATCCTGAATAGTGATTTTCTAAACCCATGAAAACCATTTACAATTGATAGTAAATTTTCTAGGGGATTCCTTATGCATGTCTAGAAGAAGACAAACTCTAACTTCAAGATGGGGGAATTCAAAAGGAATAAGATCGTGCCTAAGGAAGATCCCTAGTTTATTTGCAAAGATTTTAATAATATTAGGATCACAGTATTCCAGAGGAAATTGAGGAAACAAAATCCAAAAAGGAAAAAAAATGGACACCATGTGGGTCAGGTATAAAATTAGGAAACCAGATCGTGGTAAATAGACTAGCGCCGTGACAGAACCAACTTTTCTATGAGTGATTAAATTCTACTGACGTTGAATGCTAACCCTAGTTATCTTATAAATAATTAATAAATTGTAAGGTCATGATTAAAATATGTATGTACTGCAAGATACAATAGTAATCAACATGCCAAAATTTTAAGTGCCAAAATTTTTGGGTTAATAAATATCAAATTTTAATTTTATTAGGTGAATTTAAAGGATTTGTTTTCTTAACATTTTAGTTATTTTTTAGACTACCAAAAAATATTATAATGGATTTTCAATTGCAATAACTAAATTAACCTCATTTCTAATATTATAGTGAATTTTTACTTGGGTAGTCATGTTATATTAGTTTAATATTTAGATAGATTAATTTAACATTTTAATTATCTTTTAGACTACCAAATAAGATTATAATAGATTTTGTATTATTATTATTATTATAAAGAGTATGTACTTGATACTTTTAAAAAAATGTGATATCCATCTTTGTGTAAAACTTATTCTATAATTGTATTGCTTCAGTTTTCTATTCTTTGACATACATAAAATAGGATTTTATGTTTCAAGTTGTCATATTCAAAAAATAGAATACGAAATTAATTTCAGTTTTAAATTAAAAAAATTAGATTGTGTTTCTTGTTATAGTTTCAATCTTATAAATAAATAAGAAATCAATTCTTATTACTATATAGAAAGAAAATCAAACTAAATTTTAAAAATATCCTATAAACATAGTTTATTTAAGACTATCACTTAATACACACTAAATCAAAATAAAAATTATCATTTAAAGATTACTTCAATCAAAGTCAATTAAAAGGAAAGGAAAATATACAACTTATCTTTAGATCATAATTAGGGGCTTAAGTGTTAAGTAGCCTCTTGTTTGGTTAGAAGAGTCTCATGATTTCATTACGATTAGGATGTGTTTAGATTCATGCTATAACCTAGATTGGAGTCTAGGATGAGGTTAGAGAAGTGTAAAATCACATTTACACTAAATTGTCAAAAATTTCTAGAAAGATGTAAACATTGACAACATTTAAAAAATAACACTGATTATAAGTGTTTAACACTTTGGGTGTTAACACTAATTGTGTGTTAAAACATAGGGTTTTAACACAGATTGCATGTTAACACTAAAATTAGATTTGAAACAAGTTAGAGAAGGGGAGTAGATTTAAAGCTAAAATGAGACTCTTCAACTATGTATCCAAGGATAAAAGATGGGGATTTTTTCAAATGGATAAAGCTTAACGGAAGAAACATATCAACCATATATTAAAGGATGTGAAGAAAAAATTCAATCCCTTGCTGTGCAGACAATCACCACGGTTCATGAGGAATTAAAAATGTGGGGTGAAATTGGCATTCCACAAAGGAATTGTTTGTTTGTAAACAACTCTTCTTAGGCTTGATGACATGTTTTAACTATTTAATTTGCTTATGTTGGTGAAAGTGATTTCATTTCTAGAAATAGCGGCGTCCGATTGTAAATAGAATAGATTTGGAGAGGACTCATTGAATTTGTTAAAATGAATGTAAACATTATCTGTTGCATGACCTGAAACATATAATGTCAGAAAATACATCACTATGTATGATAAAGAAATGGGAACAACTTTTCTATGATTGATATCCATTATGCAGAAGATCAAACAAATTATTTTAACAGGAACCTAAGTGGTTTTCAGAAAACCAATAAACATGCATTCCCTGAGAAGTGAATAATATACAATCCATTCAAATGGTGTTAGGGGAAATAATTTCGTGTTCATTTGGTGAACAATTAAGTGAGAAATCTGGGAAAAGAATGTGTATGGAATCATTGCCACAAGAAACCATAAACCATTAATGGGAGGATGTGATGAAAACCATAAATGAAACTAGTGATCACCATAGGAAACTAGAGGAGGTGATGAAAACCAGAAAGGTGGAATCCACTTTCAAAACTAGGTGCATGAGACAAGTAAACCATGTGAGACAATTAATGTTTGTACGGTAGCGAGTCTACTGCGGAGGAAAAGCCTATCGGCTTAAATATGGAGGTCAGAAGTTAAATCTAGACTTGATGAGTGTGAGGGTTTGAATGAATGATTGATATTTAATGATGTGTACTGATTGTTTTAAGGGACCAATGGATCATAGTCTTAAATTAGGAGTTGCACGGTTTTATGCATGCAACGGTAAGTTGATAGGAGATTTGATATGGTCCTTAACAATGTTGAAAATATCTAGAGCATGAAAAGAGCCTTTTTATGTGCACACATTTTTTTCCTCATTAAACACCTCTATTAAAAAAAATTTGTTCAGTAATGATAGGAAGTTATGATATTGCTATCAGGATTTAATTGTGTAGTTTTTTGAGTCAAACTCATTGCCCATGTTTCATGAGTAGTGGTTCTAACGAATGCATCTCTCATGAGAATGAATGGAACACTTATCACTCATTACATCTATGTGGTTCTCATAGACATGAAGAATTGGGACATCCTGAGAGGCCACCCATCCTAGTACTAGTCTAGCTCGAGTGTGCTTCACTATGGAATTTCCTCCATGGTTAAGCCCACCCTTCTTGCAACCCCATTTGCAAAAAATTTATCAAGTGTTGTGCTTTATGAACCATTCATTAGAAAGCCCCTTGAGCTCACCAATTAATAAATAAGAGATATTTTCCACAATAAGTCACATTATGATATTGTTGTCTGGATTCAACTGTGTAGTTTTTTTAGTCAAATTCATTGACCCATGTTTCATGAGTAGTGGTTCACAAGAAGCCATCTCTCATAAGAATGAATAGAACACTTAACACTCATTTGCATCTAGGTGATCCAATAGTTTCCATCCCATAAGCTTCCAAATAATCTCATTGCTTTCCAATTAAGATATGCTATGCCCAAAGTTTTGTTGTTTTAAAACACTCTTATGGCTCAATAGAAAATTTTCATAGTACCATGTATTATATTTGTGTTTATCCATACCCATAGCGACTATTTATAACATGTTATGATGATTGTAAATAACTTTTTATATTTATTTATATTTATTATTCATTGTGTCATGTATTATATGATAATGGAGTTTATATTTGTGAGGAGTTCTTGCCTGATAATTTCAATTTCTACTCATGCATATTTACATATTAAACCATATTCAATGTTCCTTAGATGATTCGTCTTGTGAGGAGTGTAGTGATAATGATTTATGCAAG
>MU223833.1:30668-43075 GCA_018584345.1 Thuja plicata | reverse complement strand
GGATTACCATTAGGTATAGGTTCCCTATCCCTAGGATAGAAGACCTAATGGACTATCTAGGAGGAGCTAGATACTTTACAAAGATAGACCTAAAAAGTGGCTATCACCAGATAAGGGTAAATGAAGGGGATGAGTGGAAAACAGCCTTCAAAATCACAAAAGTACTGTATGAATGGCTTGTCATGCTATTTGGTTTTTCAAATGCCCCATCAACATTCATGAAGTTGATGAATGAAGTACTTAAAGAGTACAATGGGAAGTTTATAGTGATATACTTAGATGACATACTCATCTATAGTAAGACAAGGGAGGAGCACCTCAAGCACTTATATTTGATTTTTAACAAGCTGTAGGAGGAGAAGTTGATGATCAACTTAGAAAAGTGTGAGTTCATCAAGACAGAATTGGTGTACCTTGGTTTTTTGCTATCACAGGGTAACTTAAAAATGGATCCAAGCAAATTTGAGGCCATCATAAACTGGCCTACTCCAAGAACAAGCACTGAGGTAAGGAGCTTTCATGGTCTTGCACAATACTATAGAAATTTTATTAAATAGTTTAGTGCAATATGTGCTCCTATGTTAGATACAATTAAAGGAGGTATGAAGACTAAGTTTGTTTGGAATGAGAAAGCTAATAATGGCTTTGAGCTACTAAAAATGAAGATTGCAACCCAACCAATTTTCATGTTGCCAAGTTTTGAAAAAAAATTCACAGTGGAGTGTGATGCCAGCAATGTGGCAATTGGAGTTGTCTTAAGCCAGGAGAGAAGACCAATGGCTTTCCATTCGGAGAAGTTGAGTGAAGCTAAGAAGAAATATTCTTCTTATGAGCTAGAGATGTATTCTCTGGTCCATTCATTGAGAAAAGGGAGGCATTATCTATTACCAAAGGAGCTCATTATCTATTCAATTAATCAAGCATTGAGTTTCTTGAACTCACATGACAAATTGAGTCATAAGCATATGAAGTGGGTTGAATACCTGCAAGCATACACATTCAACATAAAACACAAGAAAGGGTTGTAGAATAAAGTTGCAGATGCTTTGAATAGAAGAGTCTTGACCATTTAAGAGATTCAACTGTAGAGTATGGGAATTGACTACTTCAAGGACCTGTATGATAAAGATGAGGACTTTGTAGACATTTACAAGGTATGTCAAGAGTATAAAAACTACTTTCATAGTCAATACTCTGAATACACTTTACAGTCTAGTCTATTGTTTAAAGGCGGTTAGTTAGGTGTCCCTAGGGGGTCTATTAGAACGAATCTCATAAAAGAGAAACACAATGGTGCACTTAGTGGCCATTTTGGGGTTAATAAAACTCAAGAGTTAGTCCAAAGATTCTATTTTTGGCCTAAGATGAACTTGGCTGTGAAGAAATATGTAGAAGGTTGTGTTATTTGTCAAAAATCCAAATGAACATCCATAAATGTAGGCCTATATCAACCTTTTTCCATTCCAACCAGACCATGGGAATGTCTAATCATGGACTTTGTAGTAGGTTTGCCCAAGACTAGACAAGGAATTGATAGTATCTATGTGATTGTAGATAGATTTAGCAAAATGGCACACTTTGTACCTTGCAAGACAACCAATGATGATAGTCAGATAGATTCTTTATTCTTCAAGGAAGTTGTTATAATTCATGGTCTACCACTGAGTATAGTGTCTAATAGAGGCACCAAGTTCATGAGCCAATTTTGGAAGACTCTTTTGCAGAATTTGGGCACCAACTTATCATTTGGATTTGCCTACCATCCTCAGTAAGATGGTCAGATAGAGGTAGTAAATAGGATCCTTGGAAATCTCCTAAGATTCTTAACAAAAGAGTATGGTCAGATATGGGACCAACTCATTGTACAAGCAGAATATGCTTATAATGATATAGTGAATAGGACCATAGGGAAAATTACTTTTGAAATTTTTTATGGAATTCATCCTAGAGGCATTCATGAACTCAGAGAACTCAAGGATGGAACTAAAGGAAGTAGATATGCTGAGGATTTTTCATGTGCTATGCAAGAGGTTCATGAGATAGTCAGGAAGACACTCACCAAGAATATAGAGAAGATCAAGAATAAAGTGGATGAGAGAAGAAGGGATGTCCAATTCAAGGTTGGAGATCTAGTAATGGTTCACCTTAACAAGGAAAGACTTCATAAGGGGACACCTCATAAACTTCAGATGAGTATAATTGGTCCATGTGTCATACTAGCCAAGTATGGAACAAATGCCTACAAGGTGGAACTTTCAGAGGATTTGGATTTATCACCAATGTTTAATGTTACAGACTTGGTACTGTATAAAGGCCCAATACCTGATGTTGATTAGAGTCTAAATGAAGTAATATAGGAGGTTGAAGAACTGCAATTTCCATCTACACTAACCAAATAAGCAGAGATCATTCTAGATTCTAGAGTCTACAAGAAGACCAAAAAGAAGGAGTATAAAGAACACTTGTTAAAATGGCATGGAAAAACTAATGTAGATGCAGTGTGAATTAGGGAAATTGAGTTTAAGAAGTTGGGGTTTGATACCAACTTACTCAATCTAAGGGTGGATTGAAGTCTTTTGTTTAGGGGAGGGTGGTGTAGGAGCACCTAGGCAATCCTCAAAGCCTTCAATTTTTGGCTTGTATCTAACCTTAGAAAATTTAGAGTGTGTGCTTAAATTGGACCTTAAGAGGTCATTCAAGATGTGTTACTAGGCGGATAGATAGTTAGTATCTAATCCAACCTAGTATAGTTAGGTTTCTTTATTGCAATTTAGGTCTAAATGGGAAATATGGTTTAAATGTGTCCTAGACCCTAGCATAGTAGGAAAGATACTTTTCTAGGATTTTATGAGGTTTTTTCATCGATCTATATGGGTTAGAGGCCCTAAAATATAGGGAGGAGGCATAAATACAAAGATGCCAAAAGTTGCTAAAAATTTGTCATGACAACATTTATAATTTTGGAAAATGTTGCATGCAACTCGACAACTTTGGATTCCCCTCATTATAGGAGTGGAAAATTAATGAACCAAGCCTAGAAACAAGGAAGAATCATATTAAGGATGTATGAGACACATTTCCTGAGGCATTAGTTTTTGTAAGCAAGTTTTTGAATAGTGAAAAGGTCTGCAATTCTGTGTTGGTGATATTTTTGAGGATTTGGAGTTACAAAGTGATTGACTGGATTGAATATTGAGATCTAACTATGGATTAATGTTTTAGGTATTGTTCTAAGACTTTTTCATTTATGGAGTTAATTATTTTGAGTTGGTTTGCTAACTATAGAAAAATAATCCTAAACTAGGTAGTCTGCTAGTGTTATTTAGGGTAACTTTGCTTTCAAGGCTTCCCCATGAAATTAAACCATAGAAAACACAAAAGGTTGAATAAAATGCTTTGGGGAGCCACTTTACATAGTGTATATAGAGGTATGAAGTCAGGAGAGATATTTATCTATTTATAAGGTCATGCCCTAGGCGAGTTAGGACAACCCAGTTAGGAGTATGACATGGATAAATCTATTTGCAGAGACAAGGGAGTGTAATGGAGAAATGAACCAAGTGTGGTCTCAGTGTTATTAGGGTCTCATAGGTCTCTATTGTTGATCTTAGAGCCCAACCAATCCATCTGGATTGAGTTTTGAGGAGAAATCATAGAGTTGCTAGTAGAGAGCCAAAATAGGCCTAAAAGCCCTACATTTTAGGATAGTGATGTACGGATAGTCTGGAAACCCTGGACCTTAGAAATATTTTAGGTTTCCCAAAAGGGTATCTAGATCCCTAATTATTTTTGGGGGTTGTGACTAATTTTTTAGAGTTAATCCATAAAAACCCTCTAGATAGGGCTAATAGGATCATTAGGCCTAATAGGAAAATTTGAAGGCAAATAGTGAAATCGACCAAATTGGGTTTGAAGACTTATGGGATTGGAGTTTAATGGATGTAGAAGGAAAATTAAAAATCCATACATGGACCTTGTAGCAAGAGAGAATTTGGTATGAAGAATTTGGCATTGGAATTCGTCAAGCCATAGAAAGCATTGAGACAAAACTATGAGATAGTTGTCCCTTAGAGTGAAACACAAAATTGAAGACTCCTAAAGAAGAGATAGGAGTGGTCTTAGGTTCAGTACCTAGAGACCAGAGAGGTCCTAAAGAGCTATTGGGATCCTAAGTGAACTAGAAAGAACAAAATCTAGTCTGGAGCATTGTGTAAGAACACTCACAAGGTTACTTATATAAAAAAGGATGGAATAATTGTTTGGAATTATTGTCAATGGGAGAGATTATATCATTATACATTCATTATCCATGGAGAGAAGTTCCTAAGAATTCAAAGTGAGTGTTAATCATTATCCAAAGGGAGAGATTACATATGAAATATCCATCAAAGGGAGAGAAATAACATGAGGGGGAGAATACATACTAAAGGAGAGATTGATGTCAAAGGAAAAAGAGATAATCAAGGAGAGGAATAGTCAAGACAAAGCACATATCACTAAGAGTCTTAAGTAAGTGTGTTGAATTTTCTCTATAAGTGACTACATTATCTGTCCAGTCATAGACATTTTCTTCCATGTGCAGGACTTGATTGATATAAGACTTCCTAGTATCAAAACTCCAATTAAGGTCATGCATACATGTACATACATTTAATGCCAAGAGCCTTCAATCGTGGAATGAGAAAGACAATAATTTGATAAGTCTAACTCAGAAATCTTTGGAAGATCTCTTCCTCTATGAAGAGGTATGAGTACTTTATCATTGAGATTTTTATCATACTTCCTTACCTTACTGAGATGTAAGGTTTTTTGACACTTTTTATCATACTCGGGCTTCACAATTGTGCTCATGTGATCTATGGATTATTGGAGAGTACTCCCTTTCTATTATTCAAGTGGAAATGGTTTATCAAGCATCAAAAAATTTCTTAGGGAGCTACCATTTTATGTAATTAAGGTCCCAATTTCAAAAGAGATCCCAATTTCCCCTATGGTAGATTATCCTTCCTCTCCCAGTACATCAACACATGATTAGCATACATGCTCTACAGAACCTTCAAGAGAACAATTCATGGAAAGAGTACAAAAATTGGAAGGAGAGTTGGATAAAGAAGAAGAAATCTCCAAGACTAGAACACAAGATGTAGTCAATATAGTATTGGTATACATAAGTAAGAATATGGTTAGGAGAATGAAGAGTGTGCATCATGTATGAAAATAGTGACCATAATATTTTAACTTCAAGTATAGACAATGATCTAGCCTGTTGTTCCTTTTTAGATTACTTTGAAATGGAAACAGACACAATGGTGCTTAAATACTTATCTTATAAGAAAATTGCTAATGAGGAAATTAAATTCAAATGATACTTGAATAATCAACACTTATGTTCATCAAAAATAGATGATCCTAGCACAGTGTCCCACAAATCCCAATGGTTCAACAAATACTAGTACAATGGATGGAATTTTATTAATCTATTTAATGGAAACAATACTAATAACCTTGCAAAAATCTGCAACTCCTCACATGCTACAACTATTGCATACTAGTGTAAACTCAAATGGAATCTCAAAGAATGCTCAAACAAACTTGCAAATGCTATAAACAAGTAGAAGAATATACAACTAGAATGCAGTTTTGCTACAGTCCCTCCTATTGAATTAGATGCACATCAAATATGGATTATCTCAATGACTTGTATATGTTTTTTTACAACCACTGTATGAAGCTTTCAAAATGAAACACAAAGCATCAACTACTACTCTTCATTATCTTCACCATATTCCTCATAGTCATAACCTTTTAATATGAAACCAAAGGTATTTTAAAAATACTTCAAAATAATACTAACAATTTAAGAATTTTCCAACAGTGGATCATGGGACAACTAACCCATTTTGTTTCAAACCCTTGGAATTGAGGGTTTATCAGAAAATTTCAAAGAATTGAATTAACCTCTTACCTTGGATCACGACAAAACCTCTTCAACCACATTGAGATTAAAGCATTCCAAGTTCTATCATGCCAAATACATCTTAGGCCCACATCAATCTATAGAAAAGAGTATTAGTTGACTGTTACACGTTGTTGTAAAGTAATCATAGAAAAATCAGAGATATTTTTATTGAATTCAATAATAACCACTTACAATTTGATATTTTTATGAAATCCAGTTTTTATTCTAAAGCTCCCCTCCTGAAGGGTGGAAAAAAACTATATATTCACTTCTTCTTCTTCTTCTTTTAATTTTTAAATATAAAAGGTTATGGACCCCTAGCCCATGATTGGGTGATTAAAGATCATGCAAAAACATATAGAGATCAGAAATACTTATTTGATTGGCTATCCTTCAGTTGTTTCTCTCTTGGCTATTCCTTAAGCTAAGCCACATAGTAAAGAATTCCTCTCAATACAGTTATATTTTAAAGTTGTTTCTAATATTCTATCAATTCTTCAATTGTATTTGAAGGCTATGTATGACCTTGAAGGCATGTTCTGTGCATTTCTACTTCTAATAAAGATTATATGAAAAACCATAATTATATGTAATGCATGACAAGCCCACAAATGTTGACAAGGAATAAATTCTCAGTCAATGACAATGCACTACACGATAAAACACAACACAGAATTTGTTGTTCAAGATAAATTAAAACATAAGGGTTAAATATGTGTCAAAATGAATAAATTCAAGATATTTTTCATAGAGGCCAAGTCAATCAATTAAAAGAGGTACATTCTTCTATTTTTAAAGGAAACACGGAAAATGAACCCTAACTCATACAAACTTAAAATGAACAAAGAAACACAAAATTTCATTTACACGGTTTGGGTTTGAAAATAAAAATGAGAGATTTATCTTTCTCTTAAAGGCAGTGTTTTTCAAGTTGAGATCATTGAACCAATAAAGTACGTTGTCATTATAGAAGTAAATTAATATTTTACAAGTTTTTCACAAGTAGACTCAAGAGTTATGATATGGTTCCCAAACTGAGATTTATGATATGGTTATATAATTACCAACAATGCATAAGACATACCCAAGCACAAAGTAAAATCTACATCCACTTACCTAAATGTCCATACACATACCAATAACTTGAGTTTTATCAAAAACAATATTCATATTTGTGCATGATCCAATATTTATAACTAGCATTTACATAGAAAATTAATATATTTCAATGCCAAAAAAGTAACTAATGAGACACATAATAATCCATAACACAAAGAAACACTATCAAACCTATAATCACCATCCATTCATGTAAATAATTTCAAACCCAATGAAGAAAAACTAAAACTTCAATATTCGCCTTCTTTCCAGGCCTGACATGTCTGAAAGTAACATCGGTTGTAGTTTTTGCAGCAACAATAACATATGCTACCCTTACAATAATAGGGGATTCTTGCACTACATGTGTGTCCCATTACTATTATAAATGGATTGTACTTTGTGTCATACAAGATACTACCTGGATCACAAGCTCAGTCAGTTTCCTAGTTTGTAACCTAGTTTATTTAAACAAAATAACACTGAGAGACACTTCACTCTTGAAAGCTCAAAGTACATGCTTTGTTTGGGACTATATTTCATCTCCTTTAAGTACCAAGTTACATGTATGGAAGTTGTCACTACTATAGTATTAGATTGGGTTGAATATTAAGGTTTTCTAACTTATTCAAGTTATTGACTCAAGTATCTTTGTGCTATTTTATTATTATATAATATTAGTGTGTGTTATGTAAGGAAAATTATATTCCCTCCCAAGATTTAGTAAATTTCATCTTTCTTGTATCTATAGTCCAACTAGGCTTGTCCATGACTCTAATATTGGAATATGTAAAATAACAATGCACACAAGATTTAGTTACTTTAACCTCATGACATGCAAACAACTATGATTTTTTTGTGCACAATATATTTACCTGTATCCATTGTTCTCGTAACATGAACTTGGTTCTCTACTATTTTTTTCTTATACCTGTTGTGCTTATATTAACAAATGCAACATTTTCTAAGGTTTTCAAATCTATTTAAATGTTATTCTTTTTTTTTGGGTTCTGGCTTCAAAATATACAATTCACCAAGACTATAACGTTGTTTCATTCAAAGTGGATAATGTTGAGTACAAGACTTCCTTCTACAATGAATTTTATTTTGAATAGTTATCTCACACCAAAGATCTATAGGCATACCCTTGCACCTTCTTTCAGTGCAAGTTATAGTTATATTAATTGGTAAATACCACCACCACACTTCATTTGGAAGGATATGAATTGATACAAGGAAATGCTACATGAATTTCATGCTTTTGGGGGATCACTCTGTATGACGTCTTTTCAAATTTGTGCTCTTAAAGACATGTTTTTGTTTATGAAAAGTTATACTCTAAGTTTATGCAAAGTTATACCTAAGTTAGGACTACCCGGGTAACTTGTAAACAAAATTCCAATTTCTCAATTTGTACATAAGTTTCAGAAAAATTGGCGTAGGAATATTAAACTAGACTCCTAGGGCTCACAAATTTCAAACAGCCAGAATTTTTCAATGGTGGAAACTAGAGATACAAGAAATTTTTTTAATATTTACATCTTCCATCTACACTCTCCCCCCTCTCTCTCCTCTCTATGTCCCTCTTCATCTCAATCTCCATCTGCACTCTCCCTCCTATCTCTCCCTCCTCACACACACACACACCCTATCTCTGTCCCTCACATACATACACACACATTAACACTCCATCTAGACACATCTCCCTCTCTCTATCCATCCATCTTTCCATGACCCCTTTCTTATACCTTTAATTTTGAATATATTGGACGTTGCAAATTTGGCTCAAGGCTTATTGGCTATAGAGGCGTTCATTGATATATTACTAGCCATCAACATTGTTTGTCACATTACCTTTCCTATGTTGTCTGCTCATTTTCTATCTCTTTTTTTAGAAAGAAAAAGAAGCATAGCATCAATTTGGGTTTAGTTGGCGTAAGACAACAATGGTACTCTCGATCTTCCCCCAAGACAAGTATGATTGATGATTTCACTTCATGAATCGCGTTGCTTTGTAGCCAGTTCACTGACACTTTGTAGCCACAACTTAAGAATGTGTTCAAACCTACTCTAATTTGATGTTATTTGTCAGTCAACTAATATTGAGTGTGAATTTTCTAATTTAAACATTTGGTAACTTACATTCCAAGGCTATAGAGTGGATTCTTTGTAAGTCCTTAAAACTTGACCATTGAACATTTGGAAAGATATTCTAAGGCTCTGTGGTCTCCTTGTTATTTCTTGAAACTTGACCACTGAAAATTTGATATTACATTCCAAACCTACAAAGTAATTTCTTTGTAATTTTTTAGAAGAGTAGTATCATGTAGTGGGAGATGAAATTCCAGTCATGTGTATGTAGTCCATGTGCTCGTACTCCACCACTATCATATGATGAGCCTCGCATTGAAAGTCTTGCATCTGGTGAAAAAGATGAAATTTGAATTGCCAGTGTGTTTGCGTTTGTTGAAATCAATTTCACAACTTGACCCATTTGCAAGTCAGAAATCACTCACCAAAATGACAATTTTAAGTGGGATTTGCAAGGGTGGTGATGGTACTATATTTCAGTGCAAATTCTATATTCCTACTTCATGCACTCTTTTCTTTTTCTTGTTGAAAGAATACAAAACACAATAGTAGCTATAGTAAAGAAACAAAGAAACTCTAAGAATAGAAGATATTAAAGACTCAACAAGAATACTGTAAAAAATTGGCAAAACAAGCAAAAATAGATGAATAATATATTAATCTAACTTGCTTACAACCATCCAAATATTTTTGATGCCTTCTAAAAATATTTCCTATTTGCTTGTACATGGTACATATTTTGAGATGTAATACGAAATCTAAAAACTCCTCTTTTTTAGAATATTGTACATCTTAGAATACTGTATGTATGTATGTATGTTGTAACATAAGAAATGGAAGATGTTATGTTACCAAAATGTAAAGGATAAATAATGATGTGTGTGTATATATATATATATATATATTGAATGTGATGTAGGAATAGTGCAGAAGGTAAGATTGTCCTCTTAATCGCAAATTTCATAAAGGGAAGATCCAAATTGATTAAACCCAAAGAAAGGATCAATGCATAAATGAATCAACCTATTAAGGATAGGGATAAAGAGAACACCCTAACTTTTGTTTTATAGAAGAGAGTGTGTGATAGATTTAGGAAGATTAAAACTTTAATTAAAATGAATTGAAGATAAGTACTAACCTCAAAAATGCTACAGGTCTGAAGAATGTTGTTTTTTGGGTGTCTGCACTGATTTTCTGGAAATTCTGCAACCGGACCTGGGACAGAAACACAGAGACGTAGAAAACCCAAAAATCTTTTTTCTGAATCTGGCTCAGGAATGATTTTGACCCAAAAATGAATGTCACCTTTGACCCAAAATTTTTGATTTTGGTCTAGAAATGAATGTCACCTTTGACCCAAAATTTATGATTCTAACCCAGAACAAAATGTCGATTCTGAACCAAAATGTCTGACAAAAAAGTTGTTTCTGGATCCTGACAATTTGCCAAAAAGGGTATTTGAATCTACACTCCAATTCATTATTTTGAACCTATCCCTGCAAGAAAAATGGTTTGTTTTTTGGGGGGGAGGGGTTTTCCTTGGTCAAACCCTAGTTTTGGAATAAACCTTGAAGTATAATTGAAATTGCATAAGTAAACAAAGTAAATGAACAAATTCACCTTGCTTGTATAGAAACCCTTGTGGCAGATTCAAATTCGTGGATCCATAAGTATGTATGCACCAAATGGATGTAGAGGGTATAATGTTGGATGTAGGATGTCTCAAATCAATTGCTTGTATATCTTCAACACCAATCTTGAATGGATCTTGGAATAGGAAGAGACTTGGAGGAATGTGGATGGAGAAATCTTCAACAAGAGGGATCCATAGAGCTTGAATTCTTCAATGGCTATCAATGAATATCCTTAATGAATTGAATGCTTGAATGTCTTTGAAGGCTTGAATACTTGAGAGTAGATGCTTGCTTCATTATATCATCCATAGAGTTGTCTTGGATGGTTCGTGCTTATGATTCAAGTCTTAGAGAAAATGAGAGAAGGCTTCCTTATATATGAATCTAGGGTACAATATTCTAGAGAGGCCTACATAGGAGAATTAAATTCCAATTAGACCTATATCCCTAGAAGTGGACCTATATTAAATATAATTTTAATAGTTGTTTCTCCGAAGACCGAAACAGACGACCCGAAAGTGAGAATTAAATCTTTGCGAAGCCAGACATTTGAAAACCCTAGAATCATGAAATATCGACCCTGGGTTATAATTAAGGTCAATTCTAACCTAGGTCAAGGTTGAGGTTGACCTTGACATAGGTCAAGGTTGAGGTCTACCTTGACCCAATAAGGTTGATTTTGACCCTGAGGTCAAAAATCTCAGGTTTGCAGTTTAGGATGCTAGAAACAGGTTGGAAAAAAGTAGGAAATGGGGCAGAACAAAGGGGAGCCAAATCAAGGTCAGAGACCCATTCAAGGTGCTTGACATGACCCCAAACCACCTACTCAAAGGGCTAAACTAGTCTACAATGGAAGTGCTTCCATTTTATGACTATACATTTAGCCCTCAGTTTAGCAAGAGTATGGAATCGATGCAAACTCTTGGTAAAGGATATCATGAAGAAAAGATAATCTTATTGAAATCAAAAGGGACAAAGGAATCCTCAAGCCCCCAGGGAATTAAGTATTTATCAACCCTAAGATCACGATAATAGAGATATCACCAGTTAAAAAGAAAAAGAGAGAGGGTGTGATTACCTTTCCCAATGAGAACCTATGTCCCATTGTGAATCACACAAGGAAAAAGTGCAAATGGAAAGATGGAGTTGAACCACTAGTGAATGTGGCTACTCACAAGTCAACCCATCAGAGAGATCCAGTCTTAAGGACACCTTCTGACCTTAATGGATCAAAAAATTGTAAATTGAAAATGGAGGGATCAAGAGATCTGTATAAATTTAAATTGGAGGGATCAAGAGATCCTATAACGTAAAAATCCATGCTTTAAGGATTAGTCTTTAATACATAAAGGGAAAAAGTTTTAAGTTTGAAAATATTTTGAAAGTGCGTTGTGCAAAAAGTGAGTAGAGTGTATGCCTCCATGTTAAAGTTATTCTAACACTTTAACAAGAGCAATGACTTTAATGAAAACATAAACAACTCTACTGATTATGTTTCCACTACGAGATGCCCCCAAATGAAGACAAATGAAGGGAAATACCACATAAACATACAAAGAACACATAAGGGATCTACCTACTGTGGGGTCAGTATGATCATAAGATTATATATATATATATATATA
>MU223833.1:10046-27175 GCA_018584345.1 Thuja plicata | reverse complement strand
CATTGATCTTCCTTTGAAAACCAAGCCTATTAGGGCCCTATTAGGTCTGTGTACCTTGGAGGATTCATGGAGTGCTGGAGTAGATTAAAAGCTGGTCTTGTGGGACAGTGTTTGGATTGTTAAACACCTTCAAACTAAATCATTATATTGGGTTTTGTGTGTGGGGTTGAGTTAGAAATCCCAATTTTGTCAAATTTGGCCTTGTAGCCCTGTTTTGGGAAGTGACTAGGAAACATAGTCAAAAGTTGTAAAAAGTGTGTTTTGAGTCTTGTAATTGTTCTTAAGGGTTATTGGAGGGGTATGAAAGTCAGAGCATGGATTTAGATCCTTCTTGAAGTCTGAATTGAAACCCTTAGTAATTTGGAGCAATTTGACCTTCAAAGTCTCAATAGATCAAACCTTCCACTGTTGCACTCTGCATCACAGAACATCAGGCTACTATGATTGAGACTATAGGTATGATTAGAGGTAACAGAGTTACTATTCTATTTGATTCAGGTGCTACAAATTATTTTGTTTCTCCATTGGTCATGGAGCATTGCGGGCTAGTGGCAGCTAGACAAGAAGTTAGTTGCAAGGTAGAGTTAGCCTCAGGTTCTAGAGTACCTATCACTTCCTTAGTTAAGGATTTCTAGATACAGATTGGTACCATGACTACCATAATAGATCTATGTATCATGCCTCTTGGATCCTATGGGATAGCACTTGGCATGGATTGGCTTTATGCACATAGGGCCAAGCTAGATTGTCAGCAAAAGAAGGTAGAATGTTTAGATGATGATGGCAATGCTACAGTTATTCCAGGGATTCAGAGGGCGGTATCCATTTGTATGATTTATGCTATGCAGCTTAAGTAGTGCATGCAAAAAGGGTGCCAATTATTTCCCATCATGATCAGTGATAGGGAAGAGGAAGCAGAAAAGGAAACTTCTCTTGATGATCATCCCATGTTACAGGAGTTCGTAGATGTGTTTCCTTCAGAATTACCTGGTATGCCTCCCCATAGAGTAGTTGATTTCCATATAGACGTCATGCCAAGTGCTGCACCAATATCTAGAGCACCATACAGAATGTCTCCTAATGAGCTTAATGAGCTCAAGATTCAGCTAGAGGAGGTCCTTGAGAAGGGGCACATATGACCTAGTGTCTCTCCTTGGGGTGTGCCAGTTATCTTTTTCTAAAAGAAGGATGGATCGCTTAGACTGTGTATGGATTATAGGCAATTAAAAAAGTTAACCATTAAGAATCGATATCCACTGCCTAGGATTAATGACTTGTTTGATCAGTTGCAGGGTGCCCGTGTGTTCTCCAAGAGAGATCTTAAATTAGGGTACCATCAGTTGAGAATCATGGAAAGTGATATCTACAAGACAGCTTTCCGGACTAGATACGAACATTATGAGTTCACTGTTATACCTTTTGGTATTACAAATGACCCTGATATATTCATGAGCCTCATGAATGGGGTATTCTGCACTTTCCTTGATGGATTTGTGGTTGTGTTCCTTGATGATATATTGATATATTCTCATAATGAGAATGAACATGAGGAGAATTTGAGACAGGTATTACAGTGCTTGAGGGATAACCAGTTGTATGGCAGTTTGTCAAAAATTGCCTTCTTCAGAATAGATGTCTGATACTTAGGCCATGTTATTTCAGGTGATGAGATCTTAGTGGACCCATCTAAGATTGATACCATTATGAATTGGCCAGCACCTACTACTATGACCGAGGTTAGGAGTTTCATGGGTCTCGCAGGATACTACAGGCGATTTGTTGAGGGATTCTCTAGAGTGGCTCATCCTATCACGTCCCTACAGTGAAAGGGAAAGAAATTTGACTGGATAGAGAAGTACGAGAGAGCCTTTTAGGAACTCAAAAAAGCACTTACCAATGCACCTATTTTAGTAGTGCCAGAGCCTTTAGTGGACTTTGTGGTCTGCACTGATGCATCCTTAGATGGTTTGGGGGTAGTACTTATGTAGGATGGGCGAGCTATAACATATGAGTCTAGGAAACTTAAGACTCACATTCTCAATTACCCTACCCATGAACTTGAGCTTGCGGTAGTAGTGCATGCATTAGTAAGATGGTGACACTTTCTCTTGGGACATTGATTTGAGCTTCATTCAGACCATCAGAGTTTGTAGTATATATTCACTCAGCCAAACCTTAATGCTAGGTAGACAAGGTGGATGGAGTTCTTATGTGAGTATGACTTTGATGTCCATTATATCAAAGGGAAGGAGAATGTGGTTGCTGATGCCTTGAGTAGGAGGTGACATGAGTTATCATCCATGATCACAGGTACAGACTTGAGAGATCGTATACTACACCATTTGCGGGAGGATGAATTGTATGTAGAGGTTTGTCAGTTGATCCGATCTCAGAGACCCCTTGTGGGGAGATTTTCAGAGTATTCCTTGGAGTCTGATGGACTACTACATCATAGAGGATGCATCTACATACCTTCGTCTAGGGATTTTCATAATATCATTATGCTAGAGGATCAGCCCCTTATGTAGCGCATCCTAGAGTTAAGAAGATACATGCTAATTTGAGACAACTCTATCATTGGTCGGGAATGAGATAGCACATTGTAGAGTTAGTAGCCCGATGTCTTGAATGCTAGAAGGTTAAGGCTAAGCATGGTCATCCTAGAGGGCTCCTTCAGCCTCATGAGGTACCTATGTGGAAGTGGGATGTTATATCCATGGATTTTATTGTTGGTCTCCCTATGTCATCTCGATGCCATGATGCAATCTTGGTGATAATTAACAAGTTGACCAAAGTTTCCCACTTCTCACCCATCTATACCACTTTTATAGCCCTAGCAGTGGCACAGGTTTTCTTGAGAGATATTGTTAGACTGCACGACATTCCTCAAAAGATCATTTCAGACAGGGATTCTCTCTTCACATCATCTTTTTGGAGAGAATTACAAATGGCTTTGGGCACCAGGCTAAATTTTAGCATAGCGTATCACCTAGAGACAGACAGTCAAACAGAGAGAGTAAATCAGGTTCTCAAGGATATTCTCTATATGTATGTTATGGACCACCAGGTCAAGTGGAAGGAGTATTTACATTTAGTAGAGTTTGCCTATAATAATGGGCATCATTCATCCTTGGGTATGTCACCATATTAGGCACTGTATGGTAGACCTTGCAAGATACCTTTGAGTTGGGATATGATCAAGGATAGGGTTACCATTGGACCATAGCTAGTCTTAGAGATGGAGCAGTAGGTAGCATCTCCTAGAGGTGCAAGATCGACATAAGAAGTATGTCAATGCAAAGAGGACAGATCAGGTATAAATGGTTAGAGATAGGGTCTTCTTGAAAGTGTGGCCTCACAAGAGTCCAATCCATTTCAGAAAGGGCTCTAAGATAGCACCTCGATTTGTGGGACCATTTGAGATATTGGAGAGGATAGGACCAGTTACTTACCGTCTAGCCTTGGCACCTACCCTATCATGCATCCATGATGTGTCTCATGTTTCTATTTTGAGAAAATATATTTATGGTGAGTCTCATGTGATATATTGGGATGCCTTACAGGTGGAGTCAAACAGGAAACTAGAATTGGAGCCTATTCACATTTTGGCACGCCGAACACTAGGCCTACAAGGCTGAGAGCTGGACCAGGTTAGGGTTTAGTGGGATTGCTATGATGAGGTTACAACTTCTTGGGAGGATGTAGTGTAGATGAAAGCTTAGTATCCCCATCTTTTTGATGAACTCCAGGAGGAATTTCAAGCCTAGGGGGGAGGATGTGAGGCCTAACCCTGAACCCCAACATAGTTTTCTAGTTTTTCTGCTTATGATAGATTTAGCATATGATACTTTACATTTTGATGCACTATGGACCTTATGGATTTTATGCTTTATGCCATGGATTGATCATTTTGGATGTTGGACACATGATAATTTATGATGCACCTTATGGACTATATTATGTTTTCTATTATGGACATTTATTTTTGAGATAATTGATTTGGAAATACATTATGATTATGTTATGTGTTATTGATGATAGGAGAATTATTAGGAATAGATATTAAATTTTGATATCATGCAATGTGAATCTTACCTTATGTTAAATGCTTAAAAAGAAAAATTATTATATTCTTGTGATCCTAAGTAATAAACTTAGTATGTTGATGTTTTCCTTAAGTTTCAAATATTGCTTATTTCCGTATGATGTATATATATATCTCCTCGGACTACTGATATTTGAATTGAGTGTGTAGGTATGAGACCATGGTATTTTATCTAGGGAACCAAACAAAGGAATATGTGAACTCAGTTTGAGCCAAGGCTGCATCTAATGAGAGACAAGACCTCGTTGTATCATGATTTAATTTTTAAATGTATATGGTTGATTTTGGAAATGTAGTCCTTAAATGTATTTCTTATTTCCTTGTGATTTTTGCCCAAGTGGATATGACATGGCCTAGTGATGTGTAAATGTTGTGTGTGTCATTTGACACTTGTGATTTGTACTTAAGGCCATGACATGTCAACTTGGAAATGGTTGTCCACCTACCTAGGAAAGTACATTAGTGAATCCCCATATGCATACCTTGGTTTGGGAGATGGGGGTGTGGTCATCTCATTGGAATTTCGAAAATACACTTATAGTGGACATTTGGAGGGGTTAGAAAGTGTCTAGGGGTCTGTTGGGGTCATTTTTAGTTATCCCACTTGTTATACCAATAGATAAGGGCCATTTTAACCCTAGGATAGCCTCTGGTTGACCACGTGACCCTTCTAAAAAGTTGGTTTCCCAAGTTGGACGAAAATCAACTCTTGTGAGGTTTGACCTTGGATACACCACCCTTCCATCTTTGTGCAAAGACATTATTCAACTTTTAGGAGTTCCCCTTTTTGGATCCATTTTTAGAAAGGTGTGAGAGTTTAGGGAAGAGGGACCAATTGGAGGACTTTCCTTCTCCCCATGATTTTTCTAGTGGATTTTTAGTGTGAACTCTCCATGTTGGAGAGTTTGAACACCCACTCTCTAACTTAGAGACATAGCTAGAATTGGTGATATTGGAAGGAAGAATTAGGCTAAAAGGGAGCTCTTCTACAACTATCTTGCCTTAAGCTTGGATTCTAGGTTGGTGGACTTGTTGTAACTCCTTTTTTGTTGTTTTATTTTGTTCTTGCAAAAGATGGATGTTGTATGTGCCTTGTGAAATTATGGGAGCTCTGAGCTTGTAGTAAATGTTGTGTTGTTGTTGTTGCTAAGTATTTGTTTTTCTTTCTTTGTAAATGTTTTAAATGGGATTCTCAAGACTCACTCACCCTTGGGAGGGAAGAGTAGCCTTAGGGGTGAAGGAGTTTTGATAGCCCTTGGTGTAGAGTCCCTCCTCAAGGAGGAGAGGGAAAAATCATGGAGTATGGGCTCCATGAAGCCTCCCTTGTTGTTCATCTTTTGGGGGTCATAAGGGAATAATTATGAACTTGGTTTGATTTTGGGAAGGAAGGTGTTTTCAAATCCATGTAAGGGCTTGGATTATGGATTTTGGGTATGGCCTTCTCCCTTGGGTATTTGGTCCACTTCACCCCATATAGGGTTATTGAGAAACCCATTGTGCAAAGCCTTGGTGGGAGTTTTGTAAAGGTTTCTTGCTTATTTCTTATTTTCATGTTTGTATCCCTCCTTTGTTTTTATCCCCAAGCTCGGGGGTGGCCTCATAAGAGGCCTAGGTTGGGTGGTGAGCAGCCCATGGTCCCATGAGTTTCCCCTTGTTTTGTTCTTTTTGCAGATTTTTGGAGTAGAGCTACATGAAGTGTTATGGCTGCTTGTTGAAGAAAATAGATTTCTTGTTGCTCTTTTTGTACATTTTAATATGTGAATGTAAGGCCCTTTGAGGGACTAAAAGAAGATTGTATATTAGTGAACATGAATATTTTGAAGATATTGTGTTGAATAAAGTTTGTTATTGTCAACAAAAGAGAGTTATGTAGATGATTAGAAGATTTTTTTTTCTCTCGAAGTGGTGATGATATTGTTTAAAGATGTAAAGCTGAAATAAATAAATAAAGGGCAAAACTATTGAGAATTACCTTAGATTTAATATGTTGTAAAGTTTCAAAGAAAGAAAAGATTTACCTTTGTTTCAATATAAATGCAACTAAACAAGAAATATATGATTTCTTTAGTTGGCTGGTTTTGTTTATAATTCTGAAACTTGTAAAGTTGTATCTTCATAATCCACCCATACATATAGTTATCCATAAAATGATGTATCCAACTGATATAAAAAAAATAGTAGGTTTAAATATGCTATTATGTTCTTTTACTTTCCTGGTGATAAAGAAAAGAATTTTAGATTAATTTTGTTTTGTAATTGTGTAAGCAAGTTGCTTATGTATTTATTTATTTACCATATTTGTATAGTTGAGTATGTCATTATGTTTCAAAAAACAACAACATTAGATTAGAAACTATTTTATTTTTAGATGAGTTGTTGTGTTTACACACACACACACACACACACACACACACACACACACATATATAAACTAACTATAAACTAAATAAAAAAAGATAATAAAATAACATTATAAATGTTAAAAAAAATTCAAATTAAAAAGGTAGAGTGGGCCGAAGCCCACCCCACCCTGTGGTTTCTCCAAGGAGAGCCGCGCGGGGAGGTGAAGCCCCCAACCGGCTGTGTAGGTCGTGGCCACCACAGTCCGACACAGCAGAAATAGAGATGCTGACTATGTCAGGTGTGGGGTTCGGCCGCCTAGAAAAAGGGACGCCCCCCCCCAGCCATACCATTCTGCCATCCCTTATTTTAACTAGACCTGCAGCCAAAAAATAATAAGACAAGGGTAAACCCTAATCTGTCGCCTCCTCTCCCTGAAACCCTACATAAACATTTTGACATGCAGAAATATATATATATATATATATATATATATATATATATATACATACATATAGTAATTTATGTATGTATAATATTTGAATATATATTGTATATAAAAGAGTCCTCTTCCTTCCACCGTGAATTTGCAGACCTGCAAGCAAAAGAAAAAAAAAAAAAAGAGAATAAAGAAGAGACAAAAAAAATAGTGTTTTAGTTACCTCCTATTTGGACCCTAACCCTAATTTTGAATTAGGGTTAGGGATTTCAAAATGAGAGGGAAAAGAAAGAGGAATCATTGTTCTTTAAGTAATTTTTTTTCCCTTTTGACTAAAAAGCATCTTTTAATTGGGAAGTTTTCATCTCATTAATTTTTTTACTATTAGGGTATTTTAATTAGGTTATTAAAATTTTAATTTTTATTGTTTAATAGGTTGATTTGGGAGAATAATTAGAGGATGAATATGTTATAAAATGTGAAATCACATTGAGGTAAGTAAATTAAATTAATAAATCACTTTTTAAACATTAAGAAATTAACTATTAGAAAATTTATTAGTGGGTCTTCCCTAAGTTAAGTGATAATAATTAATTACCACAATGGTATAGACGCACTCAAACAAATGAATTAATTTATGTTATTATTTTCCTTTGAGCTCGACTTTAAAAATAAGATTTGTTGTAAATCAAGAATTCAATAAATTAAAATTTTAATTGAACTATTGTAATTTTAAAGTTCGGCATTAAATTCTTTGTCTTTTAACTAGATTTTCTAGCCTTGGAATTTAAATTATAAGTTATTATACGAAATTCAATTTAACATAGCCATTAATTAAATAGTAAAGATAATTTTTTTTTTTAATAATTAAGATGATAATGCTATTTTTATGGGATCGTTATATGTGGCCAGTATCATGGCCTCCGTAAAAATAGTATTATTGTGGGAACACTTGTAGGGTTAAATTTTAGTGTTATAAATATTATCTAGAGATGAAAACATTAGATTGTCTAGTCAATAGAAATTAATATCATTAGGTAGATTCATCTTCTGGAAGGTGTCAAGGTTCAACTTTGTGAAGGGTTATGCTACCCCTCTTAGAGAACTCATTTAACCTAAAACTATATTTAGTTAATCTGACTTAGGGATTGAGGGATGTTGTCTTAATGACATGATACCCCTTAACCCTTCAAGTCATATCATTACTTTTCAACCCAGTAAACCTGGGTAGGTGAAGTTCTAAATTACTCGATTAGTAAAGCCTTGAATGTGACCTTTTAGGCATTGTAAAAAAAGATCTTTCAAAAAAAAAAGTTGTTGCATTTTTGGGCATGAAATTTATGGGTATGACAACCCCAGAATCATGAAATCTAGACCCTAGGCCAGGGTCAAGGTAAACCTTGACCTAGGTGAAGGTCGAGGTAGACCTTGACCCAGAAAGGTCAGTTTTGACCCTGAGGTAAAAAATTTCAGGTTTGCAGTTTAAGATACCAGAAACAGGCCAGAGAAAAGTGGGAATGGGGCATAACAGGGGGAAAGCCAGATCCAAGTGAGAGACCCATTCAAGGCACTTGACATGACCCCAAACCACTTAATCGGAGGGATAAACCAGTCTCCAGTGGAAGTGCTTCTATTTTTTGACTATATATATGTATGTATGTATGTATGTATATATGTATGTATGCATGTATGTATGTAGGTATGTATGTATGTGTGTATTAGTTCATGCATGTATGGATGATATAAATTATAAATAAGTCAATGCCCATTATATATTCATTTGACAATCATACCAAATTTTGTCTACAAAAGGCAATGGATTCAGTCTACAATCATACCAAATTAGAATGAACTCAAAACAATTTCATTATATCCTCTGTATACACATTTAAATAGGACTTTAATAGGAATGAAACTTGAAATTACAAAAGAAACACACTTTGTATTACTTCAAAAGTTATTATAATGATCTTCCCTCTTTTGTATCGGGCTTCTCTGCCCTTTAAAATGTTTTTCACATGCCACATGTCCCTTCATATAATACAATATACAACATTTAAAGTGTGACACCTAGCACAAATTTAATACAACGTTTTGCTTCATAAATATCTTCTAGTTGTTGATGCCATATATAGGTATTGTCCCAATTTCAGCACATATCAAAACTAGAGATAAAGTTTTGTATCGCAGCTAAAATCATCAACACTCCCTCTTAGCAAACAAAAAACATCATAAGAATATCACAAAATATCTCAACGTGAGGTTGCCATGGATTCTTTGAACATGAAGTCTACTATGGATTCTCATTTATATTGGATAGATAGTGGAAGAATCATCACCATAAGAAACTTATTGATTTAATGCAATTCTTATTACATAGAATCATCAGACTAGCAAACATATTTGAAAAAAGTTCAAATGCTAACAAAAATTAAATATCTAAACTGATTAGGTGCTCACCTTTGGACATGACCACACATCAAGGGTTTTAAGTTATTATTATTATTTATATTGGTATGTATACATACATATAACAAAATAATTAATCTTGACAACACAAAAGACAAGTAAAAAACAATTCCAAACTAGTATAAATTTTGGGAAACTAGAAAATCAAGAGGATAGTCATAAAGAAGAAACAAAAAATAGTTTGCATGAAACAAAGAAACTAGTTCGGAAAAGAATGCAAAAGAAGAATGAAAATCATGAATAAATTTCAGACATATCAGTTACAAGCAATGTTCTGCATGATGCAAATGGTGTAGTTTCATTGTACAAGAACATATCGGGCCATAAAAGGAAGCAAAAGCAAAAGCAAAAGAAACTAACACCAATAGAAAAATTTGATATCTTTGTAAAGGACACACCCAATTATCCTTGCACAATTTTTCAACTCTTGCACTTCAAGAAAGACATCAAACATTTTCGAGAGAATGATAAAATTATGTACTGCAAATTAATACATTGTAATTATCCAACTATCAATGAGAACATTTTAAAAACATGTGAGATGGCTTTGAAACAATGTTTTCTTCTAAAATTTGCATCACCACAAAACATCTGCAATAATAGACCATTGAAACATGTGCAAATGCTAACACAGTTAGAAGAAAGACTTGTCTCTCTTAGAATTGCATTCGCACAAATTTGGGGACTAGGATACAAAAGACCTCAAATCGGCCTCACCAAATCCATAATAAATGTTCTTGTAAACATGGAAATTGTTAAAAATGTCTTTCCATAGTCAATGGAAAATAGTTCAACAATTTTTGTGTCTTTGAAAATATGTTTGGAGTATAAAAATGGATTTCAAAAAGGAATGGTGAGACCAAATATTATAATGCAAGGTCTATTTGAATTGAGTAATACAACACTGTACAAAATGGAAAAGTATGCATAAATAATGAATGGATACATATGTACAATCAAATGATGCAAATGAAAGCAATAGTGAAAGTAGCTTAAGTGATTGTGATTCTCAGAGTGATTTAGAGAAGGACAACCCAACTGAAATATTGATACATGGATATACAGATTATAGATGTATATGCAACATGGAAGAAAAAACTATTGAAATAGCACTTGCACAATATTGTTACCTAATTGGATTATTCAAAGATAAGCATGCAGAAGAGATGAATTTTCCAACGATATTCTTTAGAGAGCTATGCAATGTTGATATTTTAGAAAAATTCAAATACCAAAAATTGGCACAATGGGAGCTACTTCATTTGCAACAAGCTTTTTCTCTTCACATGAAAAATCTATTTTTCAAATCTATTAAGATACTAATACTCCAAGTGTTGTCTATAATGTGGGTAAGAATAAGGAAAGGTCAATTGAAGGGTAGAAAGATTTTTGCAAGGGATGTGAAACACAAACCCAACTTGGAGAATTTTAAAATAAGAAATTGGATACGTTGATTTCAAAAGAATCATAACTTCTCCTGATTATAAGCAACATTTAAAGAATTTTTTTTTTGAAATGATATGATAGCTAGGACCACCTACATATTTCATCACTTTTACGATTACAAAACAAAATTGGGAACCTTTAGAAAAGACACTTCAAAACATGCACAATTTATGCCAAAGTAGATTACAAAATGATGAAATAATTTCTCGCACTGAGAATGAAAAACTCCTACTACTTAAAAGAGATCCTGTAATATGTGCTCGATACTATCGACATAGGATAAATGAAATAATAAAATTGATATTTATAGATAATTCATTTTTTGGAAAATTTGTCAATTACTTTTCTGTAACTGAATTTCAAAATAGGGGAAATTAACATTACCATCTCCTAATCTATGTAGAAAATGCACCAATCTATGGTAGAGAAAGAAACACAAATATCATAGACTTTGTTGACAAACACATTGCATGTAGCACTAACCACCTAGAACCTAGTTTGGCTATTCTCCATAGACATCACCATACAAGACAATGTAAAAGAGTATCGGTAGAAAATGTCGGTACAATTTTCCAATCTCTCCAATACGAAAGAAAATGATACTTGAACCACTAGCCGATAAAACCCAAACAATTACTGCAAAAATGTCAAATATTTCCTCAACTTTGTAAAAGGCAACTTATGATGCTTCCTTCATATTTAAGATGTTTATCAATGAATTGCACTTATCAGAGGACAATTACATCAATTCACTATGGTCAACAATAGAGAAACCCACTCTATTCTTCAAATGGAAACCATCTGGTATATGGAACAATAGTTTTTCAAAGAAAATGTGTGTTCTATGGAAATAAAACATAGATGCTAAACTTGTGCTCAATGCATATACTGCAGTGATGTACTATAGTTCATACATGGCTAAGGTCGAAAAATCAATAACAGGCACATTTAAACGAATACATGATGATGATCAAAGAGATAATATTTATGCTATACATATGATAATAAAATTGGGGAATGCTTTGTTGAACATTCAAAAAATGTTAGCACAACAGGTTGCTCATTTAGTTCTCTCTCTTCCACTTAATCAAAGTTCTCAGAAATATATTCATTGATACAAGAGTAGACAATGACCACATATTTGTACTCAAATCTGTGAAAGACTTGAACAATGAGCCAGATGAGTCAGAAAATGTGATTGCAAAATATTTAATAGATTATTATTTAGCTCATCCACAAAAAATCTCCCACATATGCTTGGCAGAATTTGTTTCAGAATATAATAGAAGAGGATATCAAATTAAACCAAAATCAAAAGAAAACATAATAAATTTCATCAACTACAACAAGCATTTTGATTTGGAGAACCACTGTAGAGAACAAATTTTACTTTTTGTTCCTTTCACAATAAATGAAACTACACTTAAACACAATTTCAATTCTTCAGAATCTGTATATATTCACCACGAAGAAACAATTTTACATAAACATGCAGAATTTTTTTATTATGAAAATAGCACATGGGGAGACATTGAAAAAGAAGCTAATGAAGTCAATTTGAAAGAATGTGAGAGCGATAAAGAAAATTTTACAGCTAGAACATGTACAACCAAGGAACTATATGATATACAGAAAGATATTGAGACAAATGCATATAATAAACTAGGAAATGCACCCTGTAGTTGATTCAAAATAGGGAAGCATCCACAAATAATGGATAACACAGAGTATTACAAACTTAGACAAATTTTTAGCAAAGAGCATTAAACAATTGTCAAAGAAATTGTGATGAAAAAAAAAAAAAACATGACAACTCTGATCAATCTATTCTTGACAGGTGGAGCAGGTACTGGGAAGATGTTTATAGAAAAAGCTATCTACCAGGAACTTCTACATATATACAACAAAGCTATAGATAATGATCCTAACAAACCAAAGGGATTAATCACTACATATACATCCAAAGAAACATATAATATTAGTGGGGTTACACTCCACTTAGCATTCCATATATCTTTTAAAAAATCATAATTCCTTCCACTAAATAGTGACACATTAGATAGGATGTCAAAGCATTATGACCAACTACGAGTGATCTTGATAGATGAGATCTCATTGGTGGGCTGAATATTTTTACGGTATATAGACCATCATTTACATGATATTATGCATAGACCTACCTCCTACTTTGGGAATTTAGACACTATATTCTGCAGTGATCTCTACCAAGCGCAACATGTACATGAATCCATTGTTTCTGATAGTAAACCAACAGGAAAAGATCCAATGCCATATAATTTTTGGAAAGACAATGTGAGGTGTTATTCGTTAAAAGTGACAATGGGGCAAAAAGATGAAAACTTTTATTTCAATTCTAAATAGAGTTCACAAAGGCATGCAAACAATAGATGATATAGAATACCTCAATCAACATTTCATATGAGAAATACCATTAGATCCAACTCTTCCATTCATTTACTACAGGAAGAGTGACATAGATGCACATAACAAAAAAATGCTACAGATCATGCCTGGTGACAGTATTACAGTGAAATAAATAGATGAATATGAGGAAAACTACAATGCAATATGCCTTTATACCCATACTGCATCTCTTCCTCCTAAAATACATGTGAAGCCAAACGTGATTGTAGAAATCTATTCAAGAAACTACAATACTCAAGATGGCATAGTAAATGGCTCTAATGGAATCATTAAAACATATACAAAACATGATGACTTCAATATTGTATGGATCAGATTCAATGACCAAAATATTGGTCTACAACAAAAATCAAAATATAGGCTATGCTATAAGGAGTCTATCAGACAATATTGGGTACCCATACAACGCATCACCAAGCCAATCCAAAAAATTTCAAGTAACAAAAAATAAACTATTAGAAAACAATTCCCTATACAACTAGCATGTGTACAAACAATACATTGATCACAAGGATTGAAAATGGAAGCTCTGGCATTTGATTTGACTTGCATAAGAAAACATGGTATAACATACACAACACTCTCATGTACAAAAACAATAAAAACTCTATATTTGATTAAACCTATAACACCCAAGGATTTTAAAGTGAAGAAAAAAATTAATATAGAAATGGAACATCTAGAGTCAGATGCAGGTTGGAAAATTAACAACGAGAACACATGTTCACATGAAACATTACACTTTCTCTTATGGACATTAAATACTCAAAGTTTAAATGCACACACTAGTGACCTAGTCAATGAAAATGAAATCATGTCCTCTGACATTTTATGCTTGCAAGAACTACATACAAATCATGACAAAATAAATGTCCTTTATGAAAACTTTAACTACTCCTTAGTTTATGGAGTACATGGCATTATGAATTTAACAAAAAAGAACATAATAGTTGCCAGAAAAAAGCACCACATTTCCAAAAATGTATAGGCAATGACCTCAAAAATAATACTATCTAACAATGCAATTAATATTTGCAATATTTACGCAAGGCCCAATACTCCCCTGGAAAAAATAGCAATGACAATCGACAATGTCGCCAGCAATATAGAACCCAATAACATCTTGTATATTCATGGAGATTTCAACATCGATATGGAAAAAACAAGCATATACAAAATAGCTATTACAACTCATATGCAGTACCACAAAATTAATTTCCTACTCAACCATTCACACAATATAAACATGCCACTTATTGATCACATATAGTCTAACATAGCAACATACATTTATTCCATTTATAGATCAGAAGCATACTGGACATACTGCCTCTCTACTTTCCTGCTAATACATCTCACAGTGGAAAATAATTGAAGTAGAAGACGTATAAGAAAACTAAGAATAAAAAAACACAAACACATCAATTCCTCCATTTAAACAACATGTATATTTCAACTGTCATATTCTCAGTGGAAATGATGACATGTCGTAAAAAAACCCTCCATATAAGCATTCATCACAATCTGCTAAGACTATTTTCCATCCAAACTATTTCATTTGCAGGGGAGAATGGAGGCAAGCAAAAGACCATGGAGGCTTATACAAATTAAACTTCCACCACTGCACAACTTCCTACAATTGTATGAAAAAATGGTTTCACTCATTATTTAACAAATTAAATAATTGTATACTTGACAAACCACCTCTCTACTTTCATGCGAGTACATCTCACACAATAAAATAATATAAGTAGAAGAAACAAAAGAATACTAAGAATGAAAAATCAAAAACACATCAATTCCTCTATTTAACATATATATTTCAATAGTCATATTCTCAATGGAAATGATGACATTTCATAAAAAGCATCCATACAAGCATTCATTATAATCTGCTAAGACAAATTTCCTTCCAAACTATTTCATTTGCAGGGGATAATGGAGGAAAGAAAAATATCATGGAAGGTTACCCAAATCAAACAAGATCAAACCACCAAAAGGTATTCTCTTTATATTTTCATGTATCCTTAATTTATTGACGTTAAAAATGAACAAGACAATAATGATTACCTTCTTATAGGTCCAAAGTCAAAAGTGCCAATTGTATTTCAATAGATGAAATCAACACTAGAAAGAGTGGATACACATTTGAAGGAGATGTGTTAGTAGTATACAAAGTCAACAAGACACATGAAGTTTTACATGTAGAATTGACATACATAAAAGTAGAAATGACAATCACATTGAATATCAATGGCAGCCTAGTACAACAACATGAAGAGAAAATTGTCCCGGGAATGGGGATTTCCATTACAGGTTTTGACATTGCACCCCAAACTGAGTACAATCATGGTGACTGTGACTGTATTCTCATCCCAAAAGATACACGCACAGTCAAAACTATCACCTGAATATGCACTGAATACAATTTCATTCCTAGTAAAACAATCAAGCAACTCCTCAACAATACAAATGAGTTCCCAATTGGAACAATAGGAGTGCTGGTGATTGGAGAAAAAAAAATGGACTCTGTAAGTGCACTTGAAATAAAGGATGGCCACACTGAAGAAGATAGAGCACACGTAAAAGGCCCCGTAACTCATATCTATTCATATGCCTATCAAGATAACTAAGCCTCACACATGCACATTTCTTTAATAAGTGGAACAAATATGACTATCTTTGTTCTTTATAGCTTGAAATCCATCCAAGCCTAGCTCACCACTACATAGTAGTTGAAGAACAATTTCAGAGGAATGATACCCCTACTCTTCTTTTTAGAAACATTGTTAAGAGGCTTGACAAAATGAACACATTTTGTATAGGTCTGTCCACATACATATGCAAGTTAAATGACAAGAGGACCCTCACTAGTAAATTTGACTTCAAATTTTGATGAAAATTGGTCAAAATTTCGACAGAAATTGGTCGAATTCACGACCAAAACTTTCATCTTTTTTTTTTTGTCGAATTTTTGACATGTTTATTATTGGTCAAAATTTAGACCAAAATAGAGGTCAAAATTTTGACTATAGCTCTTGTTTAATATGACGAGAATCGCCGTCATTTTTTTATAATGGTCAAAATTGAGACCATGCAATAGTCAAAATTTTGACCATCTCATTGGTGGAAAGTATAGTAATTCCATCGAAATCTTTAGTCAAATGGTCAAAATTTTGACCAATCTTTGGTAGAAATGAAGCGTGGAATTCATCAAAATTTTGACCATCTCATTGGTGGAAAGCATAGCAATCCCGTCGAAATCTTTAGTCAAATGGTTAAAATTTTGACCAATCTTTGGTAGAAATGAAGCGTGGCATTGGTCAAAATTTTGACCATCTCATTGGTGGAAAGCATAGCAATCCCATCAAAATATTTAGTCCAATGGTCAAAATTTTGACCAATCTTTGGTAGAAACGAAGCGTGGCATTGGTTGAAATTTTGACCATCTCTTTGATGGAAAGCATAGCAATCCTATCGAAATCTTTAGTCCAATGGTCAAAATTTTGACCAATCTTTGGTAGAAATGAAGCGTGGCATTGGTCAAAATTTCAACCATCTCATTGGTGGAAATTATAGCAATCCTGTCAAAATCTTTAGTCCAATGGTCAAAATTTTGACCAATCTTTGGTAGAAACGAAGCGTGGCAGTGGTTGAAATTTTGACCATTTCATTGGTGGAAAGCATAGCAATCCCGTCGAAATCTTTAGTCCAATGGTCAAAATTTTGACCAATGCTAATTTTTTTTTATTTTAAATTTTGACCAATTAAATTTTTTTTTAATTCTACTTGGATTCAACTGTGTAGTTTTTTGAGTCAAACTCATTGACCTTTGATTCATGAGTAGTGGTTTACACAAACCCATCTCTCATGAGAATGAATGGA
>MU223832.1:1484949-1498386 GCA_018584345.1 Thuja plicata | reverse complement strand
GTCTATAATGCAGGTCAACCTTCAATTATCCAAAATGTTCACCCGGGTATAAACTTTCAAAAGCTCAAAGTGGGTCACTTAGCAATTCTGAACTTGAAAACACAGGAAATCAGAATTAAATCACTGTGAGAATGGTTCTTGAAAACTTATCATCTGATTTAATAAATATCTTCAGACTGGAACATATGGAGTGTGTGACCACTGGAACACAATACAAAATGAATTTTCTCAATTGGGTGAACTGGTCAAAATTTATAACATGTCAAACTGGGCTATTTAGATTTCTAGACAGGACAAAAATGCAAACAGTTCATGAACAACCAACTTTGGGAAGTATGAAAACTTATCAAACGGATTTGGAATGACCTAAGGTTTAAAACATAAGCTCTCTGATATGCATGCTAAACATTCCCAAAGTGGTGAACAATGAAACTCAACAGGGTGTA
Source organism: Thuja plicata (assembly GCA_018584345.1). Lineage (NCBI taxonomy): Eukaryota > Viridiplantae > Streptophyta > Pinopsida > Cupressales > Cupressaceae > Thuja > Thuja plicata. The sequence continues at coordinate 1,497,940 of MU223832.1, read as the reverse complement.
AGATACTCAGAGGCAAAGTAGGCTCTGGACAGCAAATTGACACTTAGCAAAGATGCAGAATCAGGTGACCCCCTCAAAATGACTACTGCCTAAACATGTCAGAACTAGAACTCAGGAGCTGGGACCCACTGCATATGTCAAATGGAAGGCATTAAAGCCTCTTCCAAATTTGTAACTCATAAAAATCATCCAGACACCTTTTTCAATCACTCCAACTGAGTCCTATTACACCATTTTTCAAGGGTACTGACTTGTGCTTGTCTGAAAATTTTAACATGGTCACTCCAAATTTGTTCCAAATTTGCGGGTTCTTTCACTGACTGTCGGTTCTGACGGTCGGTTTTCTTGGTCGTTGATGTTCCTTTCTTAAACTTGTTGTTGGGTATGCCTTTTCTGTTCTTGTTGGGTTAGTTCTCAAAACTGTGTCACCGGTGATGCTTGTGGTCGCTGGTGATGCTTGTCAATTCTATACTTAGCATTTTTCTTTTGACCTTTGTATTCTGTCGGGTATGCTACCTGTTCGCCAGTGATGCTTGTAATCGGTCGGTGATGCTTGTAGTCTGGCAGTAATGCTTTAGTCTACCGGTGATCTCTGTCAATGTTTTTCACTAAGTGTACTAATGGAAAAATAATGTCATCAAGGTTGTCACTTAGTATCTGGCATCTATTTTTCTACCATCCTTGAATCAGCCTCCTTCTTAGACTATCAATAGGATTTAGGAAAATCTTGCTACCATCCTTGAATCAACCTTCTTCTTAGGCTGTCAATAGGCTTTATGCAAATTCAATGCTACTTTCATGAATCAACCTTTTTGGCAATCTATTAGGATATACCTCAATTATAGAAGACGGTTAAGTCCTTCTTTGTTAAGAGACACAATGACTTATTTCTAATACAACTTGAATTGTAGATTTTAAGATCTATTTAAGTACAATACCTCTCTAATCAGTGTATCAATTCAATTCCTTTGTGCTCCACACTTTCTACTCTGTGATGTTGTTCTTCACTGTTTGTCGGTGTCTGCAAAATTTTTTAGCTCTCACTTAGCTTGATTGATAAGAACTGTATGAAGTTTATCCTTCACCAGTTTCTCTTCAATTTTCTCTTTCTATTCACTCCCCTTCCGTGTATCTAATTGCATGCGGAAATGAATTATGCTTGTCTCTTATATAGACATCATATTCCTTAATTCTTGATTCTTGGTGTGAAAAAAAATCCAGCCAATCTGATTTACTGAAACACAATGACTTGTTTCTAATACAGCTTGAATTGCAGATTTTAAGATCTATTTAAGTACAATACCTCTCTAATCAATGTATCAATTCAATTCTTTTGTGCTCCACACTTTCTACTCTGTGATGTTGTTCTTCATTGTTCGTCGGTGTCTGCAAAATTCTTTAACTCTCCCTTAGCTTGATTGATAAGGACTGTATGAGGTTTATCCTTCACCAGTTTCTCTTCAACATCTTCTTTCTATTCACTCCCCTTCCGTGTATTTGATTACATGCGGAAATGAATTATGCTTGTCTCTTATATTGACATGATATTCCTGAATTCTTGATTCTTGATTCTTGGTGTGAAAAAAAATCTAGCCAATCTGATTTACGGCTTTAATTCCTTATTTATCTCGTAGTTATCTTCTTGACAATTATATAAATCTTCTTTAAATCAATTACTTAAATGTCGTCGAATAAAATAAATAAAACAACTAGTTAAGTCTATCCTTAAGCTCTGCTAGCTAGATATTTTGTCATTTTCTGAATTCTCTATTCCGTCGGTCAATTCTGCAATTGATCGTCGGTGACAACTGCCAGTTCCGTTGGTGTCCGTCGGGCAACTCTTTTTTTAGTTCATCGGGCATCCTGTGATTTTTCTTCATCGAGCAACATTTTCTTCCACTCGTTGGGCATCACTGTGACTTTTTTCTCTGCCTTTATCGATGGTGTGCACTCCGTCGATGTAGTCTGTGACGTAGTGAATACTTGACTTTTATGCATTGCTGAAAGCATAATCATTGTTTCATTGATTCTCTAAAGTCTTTGGCATTATGTACATGACCGTATAGATGATATCAAGTTGACATCAATGACAATACAAACCATTAACTATTTATATATATATATATATATATGATCTAATCAGTATAATGATCTCCATAATAACATGTGATAATCGGGATTGCATAATATATATTGCTCCCAGATTGAGATTATCGAACATGTATTATATTGCCCTGATTTGCATTAACTATAAACACAATTAGATATGAATTTTCATGTCCACAGAGGGACATGACCCTACGTGGCACATACCACGTAGATTCATGTCTCCACGGTGACATGAATTATCATCTCATATTTATATTGATTCAAAGAGCATGGAGAAAGTATCAAATCATATAATATTATTATTCATTGTCTCTGCAATCACCAACGACTCATTTAAGGATTCTCATATACATTACAATGATCTTCATCATTCATTTATCACAATATAAACATTGTGAATAATAGTTGAGACCTGCAGAAATATATCAGAGAAAGAAACGTCAGTCATAATCTTGTATAGGAATAAGAAGAGATATCAAGTACTCTTGCATAAGTGAATAAATCAGATAATAAAATTATCAAATTACACTACCACAATATCTCATATTCCTTAACATGGTATTGGAGCCTAGTCGGTAGATAGAGTATAAAACAAATTGTGATATCTCTCTCAAGATCCCTAAATTATTTAAATCCTTTCAAAAGTTCAAACATGGTGAATGGAGTCAAGTTAGAAGACATACTTGATGGATCATCAAACTTCGTACCCTTGAGAATATGAAGTATGATTTTTCTTAGAGAACTTGAATAGGAGCAATATGTGGAAGAAAAAAAACTATGCCTGCAAATGAGCTAGATAAAACAATATGGAAAAGGCATAACAATAAAGCTACGAAAATTATAATAGACTCTATAAAAGATCATATTCTTCCAATTATAGAAAAATCTACAACCGCATATGAGATGTTCATGAGTATTCAAAGTTCATATGAAATCAATAATACAAGCAGGCTTCTCACTTAAAAACAACAAATCCTTCATATTAAAATGAATAAAGGAGAAATTGTAACATCATATTTCATGAGAATATCAAAATTGAAAGATCAACTTTCAACCATTGGAAATATTGTAGATGACCAAGAGTTATCATTGCTTTCTCTTCAGGGTTTACGAACCACATGGGAACCCTTCATTCAAGGAATTAGTGCATGTCTTGTCTTACCAAAATTTGATCAACTCAAGAATGATTGCACTCAGGAAGAATCAAGATTGATCACAAGAGGAATCATTCCTAATAAAGAGGATAAAACTCAAGCTTTACATGCGAACTCAAACAATAAAAATAAAAGAAATTTCAAGAGGAAAAGAGGAAAGAAAAATCAAAACTATAAGAAAAGAGATTTGTCAAAAGTCCAATGCTACAAATGTGAAAATTTTGGACATACTCGCATGTATTGTCCAGAAAGGAAGAAAGCCCTTGTCAACGTATTTGAAGTCAAGAAAGCTAAAAACTCATTATTCTTCTTTGCCTTATCAAGTGAGCTAAATACAAATAAGAACACCTAGATAATTGACAGCGGAGCATTTAGACACATAACTAGATTTAAAGATCAATTTGAAACCTTCAGAGAACACTCAATTGAAGAAGTCACAAAAGGGGATAACTGCAATTATCCTGTGAAAGGAATTGAGACCTGTTCAATTCAACTAAAAAGTGGAGTTACTCTACAACTAAAAGATGTCCTATTTGTACCAGGCATCAAGAGAAACCTAGTCTCTATTTCTGGTCTAGTAGATCAAGGGTATCAAGTCACCTTCCAAGAAAATAAATTCCTATCTTGGCCTAAGAATTCAAATATTAAGATTGAAATCTCTATTGGATTCAGAGATGGAATCCTATAGAAACTACGTAACTCTCAAAACACATCCCTAAAACATGAAGTTGTAAAAACCAATAAGATTTGGTATAGAAGATTAGGTCACCTGCATTTTTGTTCTCTACCCTCCATAGAGAAATTTTTGAAAGGCATACCTAACCTAAAACCTTGGCATGATGGAACATGTAAAGGTTATGAATTAGGAAAGAACTCTAAAACATCTTTCCCTCATAGTGAACAAAAATCAAAGATTCTACTTGAACTCATTCATACTGATTTGTGTCGACCAATGGCAGTACCATCATTAGGGGGATACTTTCATTATATCATATTTGTCGATGATTATTCTAGGAAAACCTGGATCTATTTCCTAAAACTAAAAGAATCAAATGAGGTTCTATCAAAATTCAAAGAGTTTAAAATCTTAGTCAAAAATAAAATTGGGAAGAAAAATAAAATTCTAAGATCTAACAATGGAGGAGAATACATCTCTGAAAACTTTAAGGATTTATGCATATCTATTGGAATTAAGAGGGAGTATACAATACCATATAATCCTCAGCATAATAGAGTAGTAGAAAGGATAAAATAACCATTATTGAAGGATCTAAGGCTATAATGCATGATCAAAATATTCACATAACATTATGGTTTAAAGCCTCCAATACAACAGTATACATTCAAAACAGATGCCCTCATTCAATTCTAGAAACTGTAACACCTAAAAAATTCTTCTCAGGAAACAAACCTGATCTAAGTCACTTAAGAATATTTGGATGCCCTATATACATTCATATTCCTAAAGATAAAAGGACTAAACTAGAGCCCTCAGGGAAGAAAGGTATATTTTTTGGTTATAGTGAATCTTCCAAAGCCTACAGAGTATACATACTAGGATCAAGGACAATTGAAATAAGTAGAGATGTTAAGTTTGAAGAAGATGTTGCATATACAACTTCTAAAAATATAGAAGAAACAAATGATGAGCCCATCCCAAAGTTGGATGAAAGTTCTATGATTGAGAGGGAGAGTTGTACAGAAGATCATGGACCCACAACACCTAACCTCGTAAATCTACCCAACAAGAAAAGACCTCTATGGAAAATAAAAATGTTTGAAGAAAACAATGTGGCTCCTGATGAAATCTTTAGAGAAAAAAATAAAAAAAGAAGCCACTCATGTTATGTCACTCATATAAATGAGCCCACTAAATCAGAACCTTCAGGTGTTGAAGAATTCTTAAAATCCCAAGGTTGGAAAGATGCCATGATTGAGAAATACAAAACCATATTAAAAAATGACGTTTGGGATATTGTACCAAGACCAAATGACAAATCAGTTATCTCCTCAAAATGGTTATTCAAAATTAAACATGCACATGATGGTAGTATTGAAAAAAGAAAAGCCAGATTTGTGGCTAGAGGATTCTCTCAAAAGGCTGGAATTGATTATGATGAAACATTTTCCCCTGTCGCCTGATATATATCTGTTAAAACTATTATTGCAATTGTTGCTTCTAAAGGTTGGAAGATACATCAGATGGATGTAAAGATGACATTTCTAAATAGTTTCATTGATGTAGAAGTATATCTAGAACAAGTAAAAGGATTTTTTTATCCATGACAGGAAATCACACATATGTAAACTAAAGAAAGCTCTCTATGGTCTTAAACAAGCCCCCATGGCATGGTATGAGAGAATAGACAGTTACCTTATCAAACTAGGGTACTCAAAGAATGAAGCAGATCCTAATATATACTTCAAAGAATCAAAGGGAGATATGCTAATACTTGTTCTCTATGTTGATGAACTTCTAATAATAGGGGAAGATCACCTTATTGAAAAAATTAAACAATACCTTACATCTGAATTTGAAATGAAAGATTTAGGTATCCTACACTACTTTTTAGGATTAGAAGTATGGCAAAAGGAAGACTACATTTTCTTGAACAAAGGAAATTATACTACTGACATATTGAACAAATTTGGAATGATAGACTGCAAACCAATATACAGACCTATGGAGACAAATCTTCATAAGCTCAAAAGTGAAGCATCTGAGTCTGAAGCCACATACCCTACATACTACATATAGATAATTGGATCCTTAATGTATTTGGTGAATACCCACCTTGATATTTTTTATGTTACAAATGAACTAAGTCAATTTATGTGTGAACCTAAGAAGATACATCTCATGTCAGCTAAGAACAGTCTAAGATACTTACGATGCACTATTGGACTTGGTCTAAAATATGACAATATTGAGTTACAACTTCATGGGTATTCAAATTTTGACTAGGCTGGTTGTTCTACTGATAAAAAAAAGCACTACAAAATGTTGTTTTAGCCTTGGGTCTGCTATGATATCTTGGTTTGGCAGGAAGCAATCTATAGTTTCTCAGAGTTCCAATGAAGGAGAGTACATAGTCGCCTCTATGGGAGCTCGAAAAGCAGTTTGGTTAAGGAAGTTACTGGTTGGACTATTTGGGAAGTCCCTAAAACCTACAATTATACATTGTGACAATCAAAGTCTCATTAAACTCTCAGTGAATCCAATCTTCCATAAAAAATCTAAGCACATAGAAATTCCCTTTCACTACATCATAGATATGGTGGACACAAATGTTATCAAGTTGGTATATATAAGCACTGAAGAACAAACTGCTGACATATTCACCAAACCTCTTGCAAAATTAAAAGTAAAATATTTCAGAGGTAAAATTGGTATGACTAAGATGTAATTGTAACTGCTAAGATTAAATATTTATTTTTGTTGTTAAGAGTTACTATTGTGCACATGTGGATTATTCATGAAAGATGACAATCTTTCATTGAATTGAATTTAAGGTCTCTATTGTAAGGTGACGACCTTAACAATAGATTGACATGTTATCATAGAATTCATTAATTTGTCCTAGAATATGTTAGAAAGTATGATGACAAAAGATATCATGATTGAATACATTAAGTTGTTGTCCTAGAGTGAGCCGAAGATCATGATATTACTTGTGTTAAATTTATCTGAGTTCTTGATCTATTATCCTGGTAGACTACATTAACATGTTGTCTCAGATTGTGTCAGAAACCATGATAATAAATAAGTTGTGATAGACTACTTTAGTCCCTGAATGAGTCAGAGCTCATTTTACTTATTGTGTTGAGATCAAGGTTAATTATCTGATAGACTATGTGTTGTCCTAGAATTAGATAATCTACATCCTTTTTTAAGGTATTCTTGTTGATGAACATAACATTGATACTAACCTTATTATGAGATTGATCAGATCCTCCCTCACTAAGAGGGAGTGTTAAAGAATAGCTTCAGTCGGATCTCCATAATAACCTATGATAATCGTCCTTGCATAATATATATTGCGCTCAGATTGAGATTATCGAACATGTATTATATTGCCCTGATTTGAATCGAGAATTAACTATAAACACAATTGGTTATGAACTATCATGTCCACATAGGGACATGAACCTACGTGGCACATGCCATGTAGAGTCATGTCTCTATGGTGACATGACTTATCATCTCATATTTATATTGATTCGAAGAGCATGGAGAAAGTATCAAATCAAATCATATTATTATTCATTGTCTCTGCAATCGCCAACGACTCATTTAAGGATTCTCATATATATTACAGTGATCTTCATCATTCATTGATCACAATATAAACATTGTGAATAAAAGTTAAGACCTGTAGAAATATATCAGAGAAAGAAACGTCAGTCTTAATCTTGTATAAGAATAAGAAGATATCAAGTACTCTTGCATAAGTGAATAAATCAGATAATAGAATTATCAGATTACTCTACCACAAGATCTTATAATCCTTAATAGGGCCCACTTGACCTATATATCTCCACCCAATTTTCCTTCATGCTTTATAGTTTAATAGTTTGATAATTCTTTTGATATAATACATTGAATCTTGTTGTTTAAGTTGTGAGATTGTGCTCGTGTAGCTTTGAACAATATTGGTAGATTAGTTGTTGTAGGTGTTTAATTCATTTTTAGTTAATGCATCTAGTATCTCAATTCTATTTGTTATTAGGATAGTGAATAAGTTATTAAAAAATTGCATGTTATTTAATTAGATTAAATGATGGTTTTAGGAGTTAGTAAGTAGTTATTTTGTTGAACTCTTTATTTTAGTAGTTAGATGGAATTTTTAATGAAATGATGATGCATAAACTATGCTTAGCCCATTTCAAGTATATGACCCCAGATTAATAAGTTAAATGTGAATCATTACTAGGACGTTACTCAAGTATAGAATTTACTCGAAGATGATAGGATAATAAGTTATTTAATAATGAATGGTTAATGTAACTCTACATTTTTGGTGTTGGTGTTGGGGATGATGTTGAATCATCATTTTATTTTTATTTCTTGTGCTATTCTTGAGTATAGTTCATTAGCCCTGTCAAAAATTTCATGATTCCAAGGTTTTACTTCTATTTTTGCAGTGTTTTATGTCTCTAGTTCTTAAACCGTTGGTTTGTCTTGGAAAAAAGGTTCTTAAACCTTAAAACCTTAAGTCTATAATGATTTTTATAATTTTAAGTTACTTTTGGGATCACTTAAGTCCTTTTAACCCATGTGTTCAATGACATCATCGACGGGGCCATCACTTTACCATCTCCTAAGTCCTATTTCCTAGCTGGACCACTTTAGTTTTCCTAAGTCTTGAGGTTCCTAAAAAAAATTTATGCTTTGCTAAAGTTCTATGCATGTCCCTTTTCATCCAACGGCGGACGTTTTTTCTTAATCACAAGATGAAGACATTTTATGCTTCTAGGCATCACGCCTAGGTGACACCTTTCTTTTCTAAGATCATGATGTCAACGTTCTTCAAAGTTAGTGGCAGGATCGTGAACCGTCAGATCATATTTCGATCAACGGAAAGCATAATACCTTGAATAGAAGATGCAGTCCCTTTATTCATCAAGGCATCACACCATGATGCCAAATGTCCATCCTTCAATAGCTAGAGGCAATGAGCTTGACCATCATCTATTTTAATCCAGCGGTTGGCGTTATCCATATAATGTAAGATGCTTGATAGATAACCTTTGCAGGTTTATACATGTGTGTCATGTGGAAAGTAGTTGGGCTTACAGAGAGTTTAATGATCTGTTAGATCTAATTTTCTCATGTGGTTCATGTGATTCCGCTATTCCAAAGATGCAGTATGTTTATCAATTGCGGGATCACACCCTTGTGCCACGTGGAGGTAAGTGGGAACAAAGAGTTTGGGTTACCGTTGAGAAGAGTTGTAAGGTGAAAATTGTTTACAGATTCACTCTTGAAGGAAACGTAGCAGTTGGCGGGACCAGGTTATGATTGTAGTTAAGTAGAGACATGTTATATCAAAGTGCATCCAATGGTCAATGTGTTCTCGTGAAGAAAAGATCCCATGAAGAAAAGATGATCTCTTCTTAGTCAATAAGGCATTGCGACCGATCGACGCGTGTCTAGCCTAGGTTGTGGGGCCTACGATTTTGAATCCAAGGGTAAGGTTAAGGTGAAATTTAGTTAGATTTCATTTGACGGTCATCACTTTCCCTTAAATCAAAGATGCTCAATAGGTATTCATCAAGGCATTGCGATAGAGCGACACGTGTCCAGATCTGATCGTTGGCTCGTGGGTAACTTAAAAGGAGATATACGGTTGTGTTTTAAAGATAGATTAAATTTCAAATCTTGACCATCGATGATGTTTTCTGCACCACCTGTAGCTGTTGGAAAGGATTTTCAAATATTTAAATGGTTTTATCAAGGTTCAAAGCAGTGGATTGTGTCTTATGTGATGGGAGAATAAATTTATCAATCTAATCTTTTAGTTCATTTTCATGTGGTCGAAGGATGTTGTCTAGATGGAAATTTGATTATTCAGAATGAATTTATGGCTAGAATATTTCTTTAGGGTTTTTGATCAATTTTTTAATCCTTTTTTAAACCCTAGTTTTGTCCTTTTTTGTTCTTTTCCATTAATGAAAGGTCATTTCCAGAGTTATATAAAAAGAGATCAGGTGGTGTTATTTAGGAGCTGAGCTTTTCAAGAAGGGTTATTTTGTGTTCTTCAGTTTCTTAAGATGGATAGCAGCCAGATCAGATTCTTCAACAGGATGAATTAAAGGAAGGTTTCAATTTTCTGACGACAGGGTTGTTTGGTGGTTGAAATGATTTAATTTCCTCTGTCATGTAATAATTTAAGTTGCATATCCATAACCCTAAATGATCTTAAGCTTGTTGCAGTCCTTAATCTATAAAAGGATTTCCAACATCATTTTGAGGGGCTAGAAAACTTGGGGAAGTAACATTAAAGCATTTAGTTGTATATTGTTTCCAGTGAGAGTGTAGAAGATGTATATCTAGAGAGTGTCAATAGAGAATAGAAGGTTGTAGATCTTTTGCATTTTTTGAAGTGGTATATGTTTTGAAATAGTTTGAAATAGAAACTTGATTCTTCATACTTAATACAATATATCAGATTCAAGTCTCTCCTCTATTTTTTATCTCTTGAGTTTTGGATCTTCTGATTCACTGCATAGAATTTATCTATGTATATGTTTCTATTCCTCAGTTTTGATCAAGGATAAAATTCAATCTTGCTTTGGATAAGACATAAGTTCATCTGGTTTACACAAGAATTTTGTAAGAAGTGTTTGGTATAAGTTATTTGTATTCATGGCTTTTAATCTTTGATAGTAGTTGGTTTCTTTGTTCTGTATCTGAACTAGAGACATTTCCCAATGGATAAAGAACTTATTAGTAATTAGTAACTTCTACATTGATACATGTCTAATAGGTTTGGTTATATTCTACCCTATTAAATACATTAAAACCATATCATTTTCCTTTTGAGTTTTGTGGATGTTTGTTGTATGTCCTGCATGGTAGTAAATGTCAATGAATGAGTGGTTACCATTTAGTACTTTCTTACCATTATCTGTTGTTTAAATCTAGAGTTATAAGGAGCTATAAAGAGTTGATTATCTATCTAGATTAGGTTTACCCACCTTGGTTTTGCAGAGCCAGAAGTGTGGAGGGCAGTCTTGTCCCTATAGTTGGTCCAGTTACCTTATGATAATCCCATATTTGGGACTAACCATTCTTCAAAATCAGTCTAAGGTATATTGGTATCTTTCAAAGAATAAAAATTTTAAAATACCAACATAGTAATTCTTTTAGTTCATGCAAATGTATTGTGATCTACATTTTTCTATAATTACCCTACAAGAGTATTTTACTACTTTTCAAAATTCTCCAATTGAATTGCAAAATACAATGTGTGCGCTTTATTTTCTTAATCTAGTTGTCCCCTATAATTCATACATGAATCCCTTATTTTATGTGGGTGATATTAAAGTAAGGGCACTATCATCTCATATGTTCAATCAAGGAAATAGAGGGTATCATGATAAGATATACAAAGAGATAGACAAGTCTGTTAGTAATAACTGAGAGGGGGGGGGTGAATCAGAGGCCTCAAAGATTTATCCTTTTAAACTTCAATCCAAAAATTAATACACCTCAGATTATTAAGTCCCTACAAGATGTATTCCTTTGATTTACTTGAAATAAATAACTGTTTGTCGATTTACCTTGTCTGTCCTTCTTCTCCTTAATAACCGATAAGCAGTTAAACTTATTTATCGATACTCAGTAAATATGCAGAGTATACCAGTCAATTCATAAATGCATATGTGAAATGTAAAACAATAAATTAATAAACCATACACACATAACACAAGGATTTTAACATGGAAACCCTGTCAAGGGAAAAACCACTGGGACCAGTACCCCAAATTTTCACTCTTCTAAAGTGAGCCCTGTTAGGAGCCAACCCTGTTAAAGGTTACAAACACACTGTTAAGTGCGACCTTGTTAGAGGATTTTTATACATAGGTTGTCACTTAGTATCTGACATCTATGCTACCATCCTTGAATCAGTCTCTAGACTGTCAATAGGCTTTATGCTAATCTTACTACCATCCTTGAATTAACCTCCTTCTTAGACTGTCAATAGGCTTTAGGTAAGACCGATGCTACTATCATGAGTCAACCTTCTAGTAATCTGTTAGGATATACCTCAATTACAAAAGACTGTTAAGTCCTCCTCTATTAAGAGACTTAATGCTTCAATGGTTAAACTGAAACACAATGACTTGTTTCTAATGCAAATTTGAATTGCAGATATTCAGATCTATTTACATATAATACCTTTTTATCAATGTATCAATTCAATTCCTTTGTTCTTCATTCTTTCTGCTTTGTGATGCTGTGCTTCACTGTGTGTAGGTGTCTGCAGAATTCTTTAGCTCTTCCCTTAGCTTGATTGATCAGGACTGCATGAAGTTTAACCTTCATCAGTTTCTCTTCAGCATCTTCTTTCAATTCACTCCCCCGTGTATGTGATTGCTTGTGGAAATGAATTATGCTTGTCTCTTATATAGACATGATATTCCTTAATTCTTGGTTCTTAATTCTTGATTCTTGGCATGAAAAACAATCCATCCAAATTGATTTACGGCTTTAACTCCTGATTTATCTTGTAGTTATCTTCTTGCCAGCTGTATAAATCAATTTCTTAACTGTAGTTGAATATAAAAAATAAAACAACTAGTTAAGTCTATCCTTAAGCTTTGCCAGCTAGATATTTTGTCATTTTTTGATCTCTCTGTTCTATCGGTCAATTCTGTAGTTCGTCGCCAGTGACAACTGCCATTTCTATCGGTACAACTTCAGTTAGCTTCGGTATCTCCATCCATCAGGCATCATTGGATCTTGCTCGTCAAGCACAACTATTTGTAGCTCATCAGGCATCCTATGATTCTTCTTTGTCAGGCAACATTGTCTTCTACTCGTTGGGCATCATTGTGACTTTATCTCTGTCTTTACCGATGGTGTGCACTCCACCGGTGTAGTCTGTCACTTGGTGAATACTTGACTTTTATGCATTGCTGAGAGCATAAATTTTGTTCCATTGATTCTCTGAAGTCTTTGGCATTTATGTATATGACCATACAGATGATATCAAGTTGAC
>MU223832.1:1428621-1480057 GCA_018584345.1 Thuja plicata | reverse complement strand
CTTGTGATCTTTACTTAGGTCTTGAAACCTTCCTTCTAAGCACACAAGCTCTGATACCAATTGTTAGTAATAACTGAGAGGGGGGGGGGTGAATCAGTGGCCTCAAATATTTATCCTTTTAAACTTCAATCCACCAATTAATACACCTTAGATTATTAAGTACCTACAAGATGTATGCCTTTGATTTACCTGAAATAAATAATTGTCTTTCGGTTTACCTTGTCTGTCCTTCTTCTCCTTAATAACTGATAAGCTGCACAGTAAAACTTATTTACCGATACTCAGTAAATATGCAGAGTATACCAGTCAATCCATAAATGCATATGTGAAATGTAAAACAATAAAGTAATAAATCATACACACATAACACAAGGATTTTAACATGGAAACCCTGTGAAGGGAAAACCCACTGGGACCGGTACCCCAAATTTTCACTCTTCTAAAGTGAGCCCTTTTAGGAGCCAACCCTGTTAAAGGTTACAAACACACTGTTAAGTGCAACCTTGTTAGAGGATTTTTATACATAGTTTGTCACTTAGTATCTGGCATCTATGCTACCATCCTTGAATCAGTCTCTAGACTGTCAATAGGCTTTATGCTAATCTTACTACCATCCTTGAATCAGCCTCCTTCTTAGACTGTCAATAGGCTTTAAGTAAGACCAATGCTACTATCATGAGTCAACCTTCTGGTAATATGTTAGGATATACCTCAATTACAAAAGACTGTTAAGTCCTTCTCTGTTAAGAGACTTAATGCTTCAATGGTTAAACTGAAACACAATGACCTGTTTCTAATGCAAATTTGAATCACAGATATTCAGATCTATTTACGTACAATACCTTTCTGATCAATGTATCAATTCAATTCCTTTGTTCTTCATTCTTTCTTCTCTATGATTCTATACTTCACTGTGTGTCGGTGTCTGCAAAATTCTTTAGCTCTTCCCTTAGCTTGATTGATCAGTACTGCATGAAGTTTAACCTTCATCAGTTTCTCTTCAGCATCTTCTTTCAATTCACTCCCCTGTGTATGTGATTGCTTGCGGAAATGAATTATGCTTGTCTCTTATATAGACATGATATTCCTTAATTCCTGGTTCTTGATTCTTGATTCTTGATTCTTGGCATGAAAAAAAATCCAGCCAAATTGATTTACGACTTTAACTCCTAATTTATCTCGTAGTTATCTTCTTGCCAGCTGTATAAATCAATTGCTTGACTGCGGTTGAATATAACAAATAAAACAACCAGTTAAGTCTATCCTTAAGCTCTGCCAGCTAGATATTTTGTCATTTTCTGATCTCTCAGTTTTGTCGGTCAATTATGTAGTTTGTCGCCGGTGACAACTGCCAGTTCTGTCGGTACAACTTCAGTTAGCTTCGGTATCTCCATCCATCAAGCATCATTGGATCTTGATCGTCAAGCAAAACTATTTTTAGCTCATTGGGCATCCTATGATTCTTCTTTGTTGGGAAACACTATCTTCTTCTCATTAGGCATCATTGTGACTTTATCTCTATCTTTACCGATGGTGTGCACTCCGTCGGTGTAGTCTGTCACTTGGTGAATACTTGACTTTTATGCATTGCTGAGAGCATAAATTTTGTTCCATTGATTCTCTGAAGTCTTTGGCATTTATGTATATGACCATACAGATGATATCAAGTTGACATCAATGAAAATACAAACCATTAACTGATTTAATGTCTTGCATCATCTTCAACTTAACATTATCAAACATTCAATCAGTTACATGTCATCAAAGTCTACAGTGCTAGGACTTTGAGAAGAGTCCACTGACCTTGATGTCATTCTTAATAAATGGTTGGTCACATACTAGAGGGGAGAAAACAATTATTGTAGATCGAGAAAGACAACTATGATATGCTTACTTGGATGGTAAAATTAGATGTCTTAAAAGTCCTCACACATGTGGAAAATAGGTGGCAGGATTTATCTGATAACCTAGAACACAAAGAACCTGACTCCCTTTTCAACTATTATGCAACTATTTGTAGGGTTAAAGTTTATATGCAACTCATAGAGAGACACAAACTCACTTGGTTACCCTTACTCTTTCAACCTCATTTATTTCTTTGGTTGATTCCAGATTGGTTTAGTACACAGAAGAACATGAAGAAGAAATATGGATGAGAATCAAGAGGCTCAACAGATTCTATTGGAATCCAATAGTTACTAATGTGTGCATGATTGTACCTATACACTTAAGGTATCTAGATATGATTAACAACTTTTATTTAGCACCTTCTTTGGGACACGAAAGACAGTAGTTAGGGGGAGTGATGAGTGTGTTTTTTTGTACTATTTGTATAACTTTATAGTTATGTCTTAGAATTTATTAGTCATTGTGGTTATGTCCTTTATGCTCAAGACTTAGTATTTTTTGTATGTTTTAAGGACACACACACATATGGAAATTTATGGATTGAAATTTTATGGAAGTTAGATTAAATGTTACATGTATGATTGTTTGCTTCCTAACTAGGTTGTGTAACATATGACAGAGTGGATTGTCATAGTTCCTAAGGGCATAAGTTGTGTAACTTCATGCAGCCAATGACTAGTCAAGCATTGAAATAGTCTTCTGAACTCAATATACCTTTGTCAACTTGTCTATTGAAGAAACTTGAAGAATTATTTTAATTCTTTTATTGGAAGAGAAAATTTTTGTACTTCTAAATGATAAGTATAGAATTAGTTAATTTGTTCATAACTGATCCAAGAGTTGTGATTATAGTAGGACTCTTTCTTGTAAGTGTGATGTGTTTATTGATAGTAAATTTTCTCCTAGATTGAGGGATAGTACATGCATGTGTGGTTGAATATTTCAACCTTGAGATCTTTATATATTGCATCCTTCGTATGAATGTAATAATGTTATTTTTTGACAATATATCATTATTATAATCAATTCTGAGCAACTGTACTTTATCAAGATGGTTTCATGAGAAGAATGAATGTTAATCAATATATTTTCTTATGTTGAGTGTAATAGAAGTTATCTCAAGGGGGCCCACTTGAAGTATATCTCCACCCCATTTTCCTTTATGCATTATAGTGTAGTATTTTGATAAGTCTTTTGATAGAATCTATTGGAGCTCATTGTTAAGTTATGAGAGAGTGCTCTTGTAGCTTTGAACAATATTAGTAGATTAGTTTTTTGTATATGTTTAATTTATTTTCAGTTAATGTGTGTATTATTTTAATTCTATTTTTTATTAGGGTAGTGAAGAATTTATTATAGAATTGCATGTTATTTAATTGGATTAAATGATGCTTTTCTAAGTTAGTAAGTAGTTACAATGTTGCATTCTTTGTTTTAGTATTTAGACGGTAGTTTTAATGAAATAATGATGCATAAACTATGCTATCACATTTCAAGTATACGACCCTGGATTGATAAGTTAAATGTGAACCTTTATCAGGAGAGGTTACTCAGGTATAGACTTTACTTGGATATGATAGGATAATAGCTATTTAATCATGAATGGTTGATGGAACTCTACACTCATCAAAGATTGTATGGCTAAAAAGAGAGAAGATACAACCGACAAAATAGAAAATACACTCTTCATAATCTTCTCTAAAAATATATAATCTCCAATATTCTTAAATGTAATCCTCGAATGAAATCGTCAAGTATTCTCCAGATTGTATCTCTCAACAACCTAGAGAATGTTATTTGCAAGGGCTTCTGTCCTCACAAACCAAATATGAACAACAAATCTCCTTCAAACTAAAGCAATATCTAAATCCAAACTCAATATTTTTCGATCTTATGGGATAAAGAGAAATATCATACTCATAAATGCAATCAAGCTTCTCTATTAACTAATCAATGTCCTTGGCCATTTATGTACTCTCCTACTCTTTGAAATGTTTGGTCTCATAAAGTTGATCATTTGCTTCAATGAGTGCCTCTTAGAAACTTTTCAAAGAAAACCTAGTGGAATCAAGCTCAATGGTGAGTTCGCTAACCTCTCCCCTCAACTGCTTAGTCAAAGAGAAAGTCTAATCTGCAAACTTTGGTGGAAATATTCCTATCATGCATCATGTGTGAAAAAATAGATTTTATTCCATCCATAGTGTCCTTGATCTTGTTCAAAATAGCAAGGGGAACATTGTTTCCACATTGGTCTCTTGGTGTCATGAATATGATTTTTTTAGCTAGGTATCTAATATCATCCAATCTAGATAAAGTGTGTATGTCATTTTTAGAAAACACCAACAATTCATACTTTCCATCATGTAATCATGCAAACACACCTGACATCAAAGTCTCCAAGGTTGTCCAAAGTCTCTCATGCATCCTCATTATTATTTTCATTGGTATATTGTGAATGACGGGCCTATTTTACTGTCTTTATTATATTAGTCCTTGCACTCTGTTTTCAAGTATTATTAGAACAATTGTGAACTTTAAGTCAGTTGAACTTTTGTTAAGTACAGAAAAGAACCAACAAGCCATGGGTGGAATAGATATGTCATATTGCACCAATATTATCTATATGTTGCAGTATTTCATATAATAATCTGAATGTGTGTTCTAACATCTGGATTAATTTGATAAGCTGCTTGCATGAATATCTGTTGCATATTAACTAATCTTGCCAGGAAGTAGGAGTTGCTGGGAGTGGTCGACAGCATTAAAGGAGGATGTAAAGACCAGCTTCGTGCGAATAAGCCATCATGGCAACAGAAGACACAGTTTCTACAAATCAGGAGCCACTATTTTAGAGATGCATAAATATAGCTTTGCTATATTCCCTCCGTATTACCAGCATGTTGACTTGATTTCCTAGACTTCATTGTGCACGTCATGGGCCGTTGCGCTTCATGTTCTCTTTCTTTGGTGCGGTTTTAGTTAGTTAGTTCCTATTATGTTTTGGAATAAAGAAGTCAATCCCCTATTTATAGGGAGGAGATTTTTTGTTTGTAATTTTGGATTTTTGAAAGGAGAACAATGCTCTGATATATCTTGTTCAGCAAGTTCATTTTCAGCTTCATGTCTTATTTTTCATGTAACCATTTTTGAAAGATAATGAAGTAACTTTTGGTTCATATTTTGTGTTCATAGATTAGCAGAAGCCAACCAAGGGGGCCCACTTGGTAGGTGGATTAGAGTAGAAGTAGAATAGATTTACTTCCTACATTTCTAGTATTCTAGATATAAGATTACAATTTCTTCCTGCAGCATTGTACATTGTGAATGTTCCTACAACACCTACAAGAATAGCTTTAGTGAATGCTCTAGGTTGAAAGAATAGATTTCAGTAGAAATTTTCAAGTTGTAGCATTCATTTTAGTAAGGACTAAGTGTGTTTCCCTTCCTGCAGCCCTAGTATAGATTCTTTTCATGTATTTTACTTTCTTGCAGTATAGGTAGATTAGCTCCTTAAGGAACTTAGTGCACATACTGTGCTGTACTATTTCAAGTATACGTCCTTGGGTTGACAAACTAAATGCACCTCATGGTGGGAGAAGTGATCCTTAGATTGAATACATTATTCCTAAGAGAGGCTTTAGGCATGACTACTAAGCACCTATTGTGAGGCGGTTCATTTTTGGATCCATTGTCGGGGATGGTGTCAAGCTAAGAAACCTTTTGAGTCTTTTAGTTAGTTTAATGGTTTGTAGTCCTAAATTTGCTTCACCAGTGTGAAGAATTCATTTGCATGCATCGAAGGGGAAGAAGAAGAGACGAATATGGTAGATTTCTTCAAGGAGAAACTATGAATTTGAATGAGCAAGCCGAAGAAGTTGAGTTGCCTTTTGTTGACACAAGT
Organism: Thuja plicata; assembly: GCA_018584345.1. Classification (NCBI taxonomy): domain Eukaryota; kingdom Viridiplantae; phylum Streptophyta; class Pinopsida; order Cupressales; family Cupressaceae; genus Thuja; species Thuja plicata. Next base: position 1,474,248 of record MU223832.1, on the reverse strand, counting down.
CCCGAGTTTCTTGCAGCATCTACCATTGGAGAAGGATCTTTTGATATAAGTGGTTTCCGGCCTTTTGTTGAAATCTTGGCCAACTTTCTTGATAATTTTGACCCAACCGCACCTGCTAATAACAATCTTGTGGCTAATATTCCTTTCCAATAGCAAGTACCACCCCTGATACCTCCAGTAATGGCACACCCTACTTTCCCATTTCCTCTTCCAAGCTTTATAAATAATGCAAACCTCAAGAATATACCCTCAGCTGCACTTCCAAAATTTTATGGGCTAATAACCGAAGATCCTAACAGCTTTTTGTCCGAGTTTGACATCCTCTATCGTAGCTTTTACTATAACACTGATGCCTACAAACTCAAGTTGTTTCCAGCAACATTGAAAGAGTCAACCTTATGGTGGTTCATGGGATTAGGAGCAAATGTAGCAGGCACATGGGATGAGATGCAGACCCTGTTTCTAGAGAAATACAAAGAATATTGCAAGGGGAGTGACCCAAGGGGAGATGAAATTTTTAGAATGTTGTAGAAGGAGGACGACACTTTAGAGGACTATGCTTCACATTTTTTATACACCGCGCAGAAGAATCCCCAACATGTTTTGGCAGAATATTTACATAAACTAGTGTTCTTGAGAGGAGTGAACGACAATTGTCTAGAAGCATTAGACCCCATGGCTGGTGGGGACATATCCCAATCCTCTTGGGATGATCTCAAGAAAATCTATCTCAACTACTCCAGATCAACTAGGAATAAAAGCAGAGGATATCGGTCTACAACAATTAAAGGGACTAGTTCACGCATTTCTAAGTTGGAGATATCTAACTTGATAAGTAGGAGATATCTAACTTGCTAGCAGATTTTAAGCAAGACATCATTAATGATGTTGCCACACATATTGACACCATGACTGCCAAGAAGAAACATGCAGACGCTGAATTGCAGTTGGCTGAATATTACCCTCATTGCCGGAAACAAAAGAAAGATTGCGAGTGCAAGCTGGTGGCGAACCTGGAAAATCAATATTTTCCTACTGAGTACATGAAGATAGAAGGAGATAACGAGCAAGTGTTATTCATTTCTCAATGTCACCCATGGGCACCGCAACAAGGTATGCCTCAGGACCCATTACAATTTTCAAATCCTTACAATAGTCAATGGCAAAACCAAAGTTACTAGAATATTCCTCAGTACTCTCAGCCACCCTAGAATAACCAGTGGCCTAGCCAGAAAAATAACCAGTGGCCTAACCAGCAAAACTAATGGAAACCACCACAAGGGAATTGGAAATAAAATAATCAATGGAGGGGACCTCCACAGTGGCCTAACCAAAATCTTGTTTTTCCACAATTACCGCCACCAGTGCCACCTCCTGCAATAATGTCATCTCCTGCAGCCACTAGCCCCAATCCAAAGAAAACATATTTTCCTACTCAGCCGCAACCAAATCTAAATAACACGCAACAATAGTAGCCAATGTATACTACTGATACACAACAGTATCCTACTTACACTCTAGAGATATCTGACATACATCTGAGGTTAGGTACTACTCTGCCTGCACTCGAATAGCCTATTATCACAAAAGTTGCAGACACTCCTACAACATCAGCACCTCTTCCAGAGGCTATATTGCAAAATACCACCCGATCAATTCAAAAATCTAGCAAAACTAATGATGAAACCTTAGTTGAACCTCCTTTTCCACAAAGGCTCACAATAGAAAAACCTATATCCCAAGAGGAAATGCCTTTTGATATTCTTGAACAGCTAAAAAACATGCACATCCAAATACCTTTGTTTCAAGCTATCAAATATGTTCCTATCTATAGAAAAGAAATTAAGGATGCATGCCTCAAAAAGCCTAGGAGGAAGAAGAAAGACCCTCAAACAGTTCATGTCATAGGGCAACTTACAGATATCATGCTAGGAAAGGTAGTTATACCCAAGTATTCAGACCCTAGAAGTCTAGTAGTTGACTTGATAATTAATGGACAATTTGTTTAAAATGCTTTAGTTGATTTGGGGGCAACAATTAATGTGATGACCAAAGATACAATGCATAGATTAAGTATAAAAGGCTTAAGAGCAACACCAACAATATTACAACTTGCTGATAGTTCAACAGTCACTCCAGATGGTCTTGTAGAAGATGTGGTAGTTACCCTAGACTCATGGGAATTCCCTGCTGATTTTCTCATCTTATCACCAAAAGTAATTTTTGCTAGCTATCCAGTCATCCTGGGGAGACCTTGGTTAGCCACCACTGATTCAAAAATTAGTTGCAGATTAGGAAGTATGACAATTTCAAATGGTCAAGCAATAAAGCAAATAGCACTCTATCCTCCTGCCCAGCCTCAGCCAGATTTGAAGGATCCCATTTGGCTAGAACTAGGAGATGAGGAAGAAGAGGTCAATTTTGTTGCTCAACTCATGATGATGCATAGACAGTCTTTTCTGAAAATGCAAGAGGAAGATGATGTAATACAGATTATTCTTACCAATGAGTGTATAGCAGCAAAAGATGTTTCTGAAAGTGTTATTCTGCAGCTATGTACCTATGAAGACTGTATCTTTCCAGCAAGCCCTAAAATAATTATCCAATTGTTACCATGTGAAATTTCTACAAACCCAGTACCTGAGATGTCAAGGGTAGAGCTAACAACTACTGTGGAAATTTCCCCTAGTCATAATCTCCATGTAAACAACAAGTTGCCACCTCAGCAAATGGAACAGTTAACTAAACTCTTGTGTAAGCATGAGAAAGCCTTTGCTTGGAATTATGGAGACATGTTGGGACTGAAACCCAAGCTCTGTACCCATAGGATCTACATTAATGATGGCAGCTTACCACTACACCAGCCTCAAAGAAGGATAAATCCAACATTGAGAGAGATAGTCAAAAGTGAATTACAAAAATTACTAAATGTTGGTTTCATCTATCCAATCTCTGATAGCAAGTGGGTATCACCATTAGTCATTGTACCTAAGAAAGGGGGGAAATGGAAAATATGTGTGGATTACAGAGAGTTGAATAATTCCACAAAGAAGGATCATTTTTCTTTACCCTTTATTGATCAAGTCCTGGACACTCTGGCTGGTAAGAAATATTTTTCCTTTCTGGATGGATACAGTGGTTACAACCAAATTAGCATTTCTCTAGAAGATCAAGAGAAGACTACATTCACATGACCCTGGGGTACATATGTCTATTCTGTATTACCATTTGGCCTATGCAATGCACCAACTACCTTCCAGAGAGCTGTAATCAACATTTTTGCTGATATATCACATGATTGTATAGAGATATATATGGACAACTTTACTACATTTAGAGTCACCTTTGAGGAAGCCCTGAAGAATTTGGAAAGAGTGATAATCAGATGTCAGGAACACAATTTGTCTCTCAATAGTGAAAAATGTTTCATGATGATGCAAGAAGGTATAGTGTTGGGACATTTTATATCTAAAGTTGGAATCCAGGTAGATCCTGCGAAAATAGAGGTAATTCTAACATTGCCTATTCCTATAAAGCAGAAAGATGTTAGGTCTTTCCTAGGACATGCTAGCTACTATAGAAGGTTTATCCAAAATTTTAGTCAAATAGCTAGTCCTCTGTATACTTTGCTTACTAAAGAGGCTAAATTTAACTGCACAAAAGAATGTGATGAATCCTTCCTGCAGCTTAAGAAACTGTTAACCACTACACCCATACTTAGGGGTCTTGATTTGACTTTGCCTTTTCACATTCACACAGATGCTTCAGAATACACAATAGGTGTTGTCCTAGGACAAAAGTCTAGTAACCTGGAAAATGCAATTTACTACATTAGTAAAAGCCTCCATGGACCAGAGTTAAACTACACAGTGACAGAGAAAGAATTACTAGCAGTAGTATATTCCTTGAACAAATTTTGTCATTACATAACTGACTATCCTATTTTTGTTCATGCTGACCATGCAGCAATAAAATATCTCATGATCAAACCTACTATCACAGGCAGGTTAGCAAGATGGCTTCTTCTTTTGTAGGAATTTGACATTACTATAGTTGACAAGCCTGGCAAGGCAAATGTAGTAGCTGATTATTTGTCAAGGATCCACCATACAGAACAAGATACTACTCTGATAGATGATGCATTTCCAGATGAGCATTTGTTTCATATTCCTGTCCAAAGTCTGTGGTATGCTGACATAGATAATTACCTCACAGCTAACAAAGTTCCAATACATTTTTCTTACAAAGAAAGAAGACTACTGGTTGAAAAAAGTTTTAATTTCTCTTGGATTGATAACATGCTATTTTATACTAGACCTGATCAAGTAATGCGTAGATGTGTGAGAGAAGATGAGACATATGAAATTCTCCATGCCTGTTAAGATGAACCATGTGGGGGACACTTTGTAGAAAAAAGAACAACCCAAAAGATTTTAACGATTGGATATTATTGGCCTACACTTCACAAGGATGTAGCCAGCTATACAAGAAAGTGTGACAAATGTAAAATAATGGGTAGACCAAATAAGTCTGATGAAATGCTATTAAATCCACAAGTGGTGGTCACTCCATTTGACAAATGGGGTATGGAATTCATTGGTCCAATAGACCCTCTATCCAATGGGAAGTCTTACATCCCGGTGTACACTGATTATTTCACCAAATGGGTCGAAGTAAAATCTATGAAACATGCCCAAGACCATAAAGTTGCAGAATTTTTGTATGATGAGATTTTCACAAGATATAGAGTACCGAGAGAGCTTGTAACTAACCAAGGCACCCAATTCACTTCCAAATTAATAATAGAGCTCATGAAAGAATACAATATTAGACATAGGAAGTCTAGCCCTTATCACCCTCAAGCCAATGGACAGGCTGAAGTTACAAATCGGGAAATAGAAGCCATCTTAACAAAGATAGTTCATCTGCATCGTCGGGACTGGAGTAGCCGATGATCAGAAGTTGTCTAGGTGTATAGAACAACTTGGAAGACCACTATAGGATTCACTCCATTTGAACTATTATATGGAAAAATAGCTATGCTACCAGTTGAATTTGAACACAAAACACTAAGGACAACATGCAGTTAAATATTGTACTTCCTACAGCACACAAGGAACGATTACTGCATCTCAATTCCCTAGATGAAATGCATAAATCTGCACTGGAGAGAACTGAACTAATTCAGAAACAAAGGAAGAAATGACATGACTCGCATATAAAGAGAAAACAATTTCAAGTTGGAGACTGGGCATTGCTTTATGATTCAAGATTCAAGGAAATACCAGGAAAGTTGCAGACAAGATGGTTGGGGCCATATGAAATAAGCCATTTTTTCACCATTGGAGCCATCCATTTGACCACAATTGATCCAGTACACTTCAAGCTTCTAGTCAATGGACATCAGCTAAAGCTGTATCACCAACCTAAAAAACAAGAAGAATTCCTGCAGCAATTCAAACAACAAAAATTAAATGAGCAACATGTAACACTTCCTACAGCAGAGGGTGCGAACCTTCTTCCTGCAGCTCTTCAGTAAAATCCATCGAGCATGTCCATAGTAAATGCTTTGTGTTCACATGAAGTACATTCTTCCATTCACTTTCTATTTCTTCTTTCTATGGAAGTACATTCTTTCCATTCACATGAATAAGATTGAAGATGCACTTATTGCTAATATGTGCAGACATTATTATGTCCCATTACACTTCACTAACCGTGATGTTCCACAAGAGCTATTAGATAGAATTTCTTCTAGATTCACTTTTGCACTCCATGAGGAGAAGAGGATCAGAGAAAGAGTGCTAGTTTCTCTTATGCCTCCTCAATCAACAAGAGAGGAAATCAATGAAGTCATGGAGAAATATGCAAAAAGATTCTCACCCAAATTGAGAGCTTATAAATTTCTTAAAGAGAAACTTATAGAGCCAGAAAAATACAATCATAAAATATGGAGTGAGATACTAAATCCTGATGAGGAGAGCAGTCATGAAAAGGAACCTATCACCAAAACTGATAACTCAACAGTTGAGTTAGACAGTGAAGAGGTACAGATCACAGGCCAAAAACATATTGACATTATAGATGAAGACTGGCCAAAGGAAGGTGAAAATGATCAAGTACCAGAAAGCCCCATCCACATCAACTTAGAGGATGAAGAAGTTACCAAAGAAGAATTTTCAATAAAAGGCAACTTAAATGTTGATATAAATGATGATTCATGGTTAGACAACATTGTCAATACCATTACAGGAAAAGACCCTGTAGCAGAGATTCAAAAAGATGCAGAAGACATCAATGCTACAAAGGGTAATATCGATGAACGAGACATAGCTATTGACACCGCAATAGTCAATACGTCAACAAACATGAATATATTAATAGATGCTATTGATATTCAGTCTAGTCAGGATAAATCATCTAACAAAGATGATGATATACCCAAGGATATGGGTACAGATGAAAACAAAGTTGCATCTAACACTCAAAAAGAAACAGATACAGAAATGAAAGATGCAACCGATGATTAGCAAGATGTATCAAAAGATCAAAACAAAGAGGCAGATGACAAAACTGATGATACATTGAGAGAGGTTGAGGAAAAAGAGAAAAGTGAAGGAGTCAAGCAAGATGAAGGGACAAAACTCAAAGAAAACATATCTGTTGATACACCAAAGGCACATGAGGAGATGTCTTCACCAAACCGGTAGGTGGACTCAGAACAGATACACAAGGATGCCTCATATTCTCAACACTCACCCACCAAGTCAACCCAGTCTCATGATTTACAGATGGTGGTACATCAATCAACCACCCAACCAAAGAAGAAGAAAAAGAAAGCAGTAAAGAAAGACATCTTGGCTGTCACACTGGATGAAATAATTGAAGTTCCAAACTGGGACATTACCACTTTAGACAGTGACAAACTTCAAGAGTTTGGAGTGCTATGTCAGAGAAAGGCCATTCAGAAGAAAATGATACAAGAACACAGAGAAAAAATGGCACTTGACAAGGCAAGACATATACTCCAACAACTTGTTCCTGAAGTCAAACTTGAAGCAACTACTACAGTTAAGGAACAAATTGTTGTTCTTACCAATGCCATCACAGAGCAAGGTATAGATGCAGAACAAGCAATGGAAGAACAAGCATAAAAGAAATATCAATTCAATTTAATTGATAAAATCAACCAAGAAGTGGCATTGAACAAGGTAAAGCTCTTTGAATTCACTGATAAATTAGAGCCAATGATTGCTGAAGCAATCACCTTAGTTCAAAAGATGCACACACTTGAGAAATTTGCAAAAGAGAATAGTGACAAACTAGCAGAAATAGATCATAATGTCACAACCAGTGCACAAAGCCTAACCTCACATGCCGACAGCAGAAAATCACATCATGACACGGTCATAGAGGAAAACAAGCTAAGGAAAGAAATATGGGATGCTGAAACACAATTCAAAGGTGAGATTACTGAACTGCAGGCACATATTCTGCCCAATCTTACTATTTTACAGTAGCATATTTCTGATGCTAGAAATCTTATAGAAACCCCCGAGATGTCTGTAGTAGACAACATCTATGACATACATGTAAGGATTTCACTAGAGCACATGGCTCTAGAAATACTGAAGGAGAAATGGGAAAAGATGATGGAGGAGGTCAAGTCCTCACATTCCCACCTTTTTGAAAAGCTATAAGTACCTTTGCCTTTAGAATCAAAAAAGGAGGAAAGGAAATGTATATAGTTATGTGCATTATATATATCAAAAAAAGGGGAAAAGAAAAATACATAAAGATATGTATATATACTTACACTTACCGGCATATACATAGGGGGAGTCATTCAAATGACTAAGGAAGAAGTATACACAGGTGTACATACTAATACACAGTATGTTGCACATATCATGTTTTTGATACTAATGTCAAAGGGGGAGATTGATGACATTATTTTTCCATTGGTACACTTAGTGAAAAACATTGACAGAGATCACCGGTAGACTAAAGCATTACCGCCAGACCATAAGCATCACCAACATATTACAAGCATTACTGGTGAACAATGAACATACCCAAAAAAATGCAAAGGTCATGAAAAATGCTAAGTATAAAAGTGACAAGCATCACCGGCAACCACAAGCATTACCGGCGACACAGTTTTGAGAACTAACCTGACAGGAACAAAAAAGACAAACCCAACGACAAGTTCAAGAAAGGAACATCGACGACCAATAAAATTGACCGTCATAACCGACAGTCAGTTAAAGAACCCGCAAAAAGTGGATCTAATTTTTACACGACTGATAAAAAAATGTAATTCTATTTATAGAGTTTTTATTTGTTTTAAATCATAACTTGAGGGTCAAGCAAGCTTTATGTAAATATTTTAATGCATCCTAACGGATCTAAAACATATCTAACTAAAGATCAAGGTCAAGTTGTAAACCTTGGATCTAGAGTTAACTTGCGATGCATGAATCAAGAATTAAGCCTAATTAGTATAAATAGATGTTCAAACTCAATTGTGAGTAAATGAATTCGTTATTTTTGATAGCCGCGAAGAGCATCTAAGGAGCAGAAGGCAGAATTCATGCAAAGTTCAGAAACAGAACACATCAGTTGTCAAGAACACACAAAGGCTACTGACGAGCAGATAAAGGTATTATTCAATCATGGAAGGATGATTACTAATATGTATGAAGCTTAATAGGATCTGTTATCAGTAATTAAAGATTGCATTCATCATCAGATCAAAGACTTATGTAGTTGCATTCTAACAAGTGCATCACATCTAAAATCCTTTTGTAGAAGGTGGACTTAACCGTTCTTTACAAATCTCTTAACAAAGTGCACACTTAATAGTGTTGCTAAAGCTTCAAACGAAGTAGATCTTAACAGGTCTCCACTGTAATACTCCTAACAGGGTAGGTCATCAGAAGTGACCAATTGTAAGCCTTAACCAGCCCCTTCTTATCTGTAGATAGTGAAATCTTGTGGGTAACAATCCCCACCGTAGTTTTTACTTCCTAGTAGGAGTTTTCTGCGATATCATATCTTGTGTCATGTGTTATCTATTTTCATGAATGTTTCTGTTATGGTTACTTACTAAAAGAACTTATGATATGATTGCATATGCATAAAGAAAGATGAACAGTTAGATAAGATAATTTACAAAATGATGATTAAGAGTTAATGGGCTAACCAAGAAAAGTTTTAGAGGTACTGATTCACCCCTCCCCTCTCAGTACATCATTCCAATATAATTCCAATATGAAGTACATTCTTCCATTCACTTTCTATTTCTTCTTTCCAACTCATCTCATTTCTTTAATCTACCACCCACCCACCTTCCACATCATCATCATTTATTCCATTAAAAAGATTTCAATAAGCAACCGTGTACACTGATGTAAGCCGCCACCACTTTTGTACCACTCTCACCACCTTTTCTAGCATATGCAAAGATTGAATGATAGGTACGCGTTTTTCACATTTTTTCCATTTTTAGCGCATAGATTTTGATAATTGTATCTAGTACTGCAATATATATCATTACGACATTACGTCAGTTCCATCCCTTGTGCCACGTCTGCCAAGTGTGGACACTTGTCAATGTTAAGTAGGGGGAGGGAAGTGTATTAATTCCAAACTGTCATTTCTATTTACGCCTGAAATATTTTATGTCACTTCAAATCTATACTTAGCCTTGCCTCATTAAAGTTCTAAGTGTTATATCGCATAATTGTTGTACTTTTATTCCTGAATCCTCCATGATTGTCAGACTTGATGTGACTTATAATTAAGTTAAGTGACAACCCGCAGTAAAGATTATAATATCTCCTGATTTAATTCATCACCATTGTTTATGCCAAGAAAAATAGAGAAATTCAGAAGAAAGCTCATAGTCCTTGTAGTCTGGAATTCAAATAAGGAATAAGGCATCTACCTACTGCTGAGAAGGAAAATCGAAATTAGCAAGCATAGATGGGAGGCCAACTACAGAGACATGAGCCGATTGTGCATTTTGTGTTACTCTTAGATATTGAGGCGGTAAAAAGATTCAATGCATGCGGTTGGTTGGGGTATTTCCTAAGGTTAACCGAATTTGATGAGGACTCAGCAGCAGAATTTGTGAGTACATTTGAAGAAGGTCAGGCAATTGTGTGGGGATTAATAGTGGTCGTGATAGAGGAGTGGATTGCAGAAGTTACTAGATTACCAATGGTTGGATAACATTACCCTAATGTTCATGATGCTAGATCAGCAAGGGCTCAATTCACCCTACCAGGTGATCCTCCTTTGGAGATTACCAAACAGGGTTGCAAGAGAATGTCTATTCCTCCACCGTATAACGAGTTGGCTACACATATAATCAAGTATTTCACATGTGAAGGGAGATTTTCCAATTTACACGCACATCATTTCAAATTACTAACTTATGTGAGGCATAATCTAGCAGTAAATGTTCCAAATTTTTTATATAACATGCTATGCATTAGTGCTGAAGAGACCCAAAAAGGGAATGCAAATTCTATTACCCACCTGCCCTAATTAAACTGTTAATAGAAAGATCTCTTAGGGATGCCTCTCCCATGGTATGGTCAGAGTTTGTCCATCACAAAACCCTACAACCATAGGTTAACCCTAATGAGAAAATTGGGCATGATAATGTAATACCAACTGACCCAGTTGTTGAAAAAGATACCCAAGGGGTAGAAACCGTAAATCTTCAAGGAAATGTGTCCTTACCTACTCATGAGATAAATGTACCTACCTCTTCCTGAGCCAAAGGAAAACAAAAATTAGAGGAAGAACCTTTAGTTCTTTCAGCCAAACCATAAATCCCTACTTCTTCGAAAGGGAAGAAAAGGAAGAAGGTTCCTGTAGCAGCTACTCCTGCAGCAGACAAGCCGAAGAAGACTACTAAAGAAAAGGTTGTAGAAATTATGGACACCCCTGTGTGAAGGAGTCCTAGAGTGAGAGGACAGCTCCCTAGGGAATCCTCCATAATCCAACCCGCTTCTCCTATGCAATCTGATGAACAGCCTAATGTGCAAATAATTCTAGACGATTCCCCAAATCAGTCTGCAGTTCCAGACTTTCCTCCGCACTCCGCAAAAACTTATGAAGCTAAACCTGGTGATTTTCAAAGCAGTTCCTAGGAAATCCATTAGGATATTCTAGTCATTAACAAGGAGAATGCCTTAGTGATCCATCAGTCAACCTATGTAGAAAATGCCTTAGTGCCCTACAACAGAACTTGGTTAGTAAGTTTCCTAGAGCAGTCTTGGAAGGAACAGAGGAGGCAAAGAAATTAGATAGAAGTAGTGGCCCAATCACATTGCAGACGCTTCTCTTTGGATTGCATAATAAATATGTGTTAACAACAACTCTATGGAGAAAGGAAAAGAAGAAACAAAAGAAGGTCAAAATAGAGCAAGAGGAAGAAATTGTAGAATTGAAAGAACAATTGGCAAAACAAAAATAGAAAATGGATCATGCCCTCAAATTGGTTGATCAGATCATTGCGTGTAGGCCACCTCCTAGGGTCTATACCATGTGTTTGAAGGAATAGTTCCTCTTGTTCCATCTAATGATGACCATCAAAGATATTGATTATGAGTTCAAGTCAGCCCAAGAGTTTTATGGTCTTTATCAGACTCTTCCCTCATGGCAACAAAATCTACTCTGTGAACTATGCATGCATAACTTCATTATCCCAACTGAGACTGAGTGGAATCCTCTACTCTACATAGGGGATATCCACCTAAGGGAATTGATGTCCTGGATTCATAATGAAGCTAATTATGATAGAAAGTTGGAAAATTATAGGGAACAAGAGAAAATAGATCCATTACCATTAAGAGCAGAGAGCAGCAAGCCATCTACACTGTTCAGAGATTGGCTCAATTTGACTTATGGAAAAATTAAGGAAGAAACAAGGGACAAAATTTTTGGGATTAGAATAGAGGTTTATACAGAATATGATGGTTTATCATACTTTGTCTTTCAGAGAGCCCTGGCCTGAGGCAGAAGAAGATGGGGTAGGTTATCTAAGATATTGAAGAGATCATAACCACATAGTCCTATTGACCTCCAAGTAGCTATCCAAAGGGTGCCGAAATACATACATCTGGGAAGGAAAACTAGATAGTAACTCTGGTGTCCACTCACCATGCAGCCAATGATGCTCCTCTGGCCCCTGTATGACATCAACACTGACAAACTGGACCGACTTCAAGAAGATCATAGAGTTGGTGTCTGGGAGAGAACAAGGGGGTTCTATTACACCTTTAAAAGTCAAAGGAGAGGAAGAACAGAGGTTGCAGATTTTAGAAGATATAATTCTTGAGGACAAGCATTCAATTTGCCAAGGGGAAAATGATGAGCCTATTTTACTGTCTTTATTATATTAGTCCTTGCACTCTATTTTCAAGTATTATTAGAACAATTGTGAACTTTAATTCAGTTGAACTTTTGTTAAGTACAGAAAAGAACCAACAAGCCATGGGTGGAATAGATATGTCATATTACGCCAATATTATATATATATATGTTGCAGTATTTAATATAATAATTTGAATGTGTGTTCTAACATCTGGATTAATTTGATAAGCTGATTGCATGAATATCTTTTGCATATTAACTAATCTTGCCAGGAAGTAGGAGTCGTTGGGAGTGGTCGATAGCATTGAAGGAGGACGTAAAGACTAGCTTCATGCGGATAAGCCATCATGGCAAGAGAAGACATGGTTGCTGCAAATCAGGAGCCACTATTTCAGAGATGCATAAATATAGCTCTACTATATTCCCTCCGTATTACCAGCATGTTGACTTGATCACCCAGACTTCATTGTGCATGTCATGGGCTATTACGCTTCCTGTTCTCTTTCTTTGGCACAGTTTTAGTTAGTTAGTTCCTTTTCTATTTTGGAATAAAGAAGTCAATCCTCTATTTATAGGGAGGAGACTGTTTGTTTGTAAATTCAGATTTTTGAAAGGAGAACAATGCTCTGATATATCTTGTTCAGCAAGCTCATTTGCAACTTCATGTCTTATTTTTCATGTAACCAGTTTTGAAAGATAATGAAGTAACTTTTGGTTCATATTCTGTGTTCATAGATTAGTAGAAGCCAACCAAGGGGGCCCACTTGGTAGGTGGATTAGAGTAGAAGTAGAATAGATTTACTTCTTGCATTTCTAGTATTCTAGATATAAGATTATAGTTTCTTCCTGCAGCATTGTACTTTGTGAATGTTCCTATAGCACCTGCAAGGATAGCTTTAGTGAATGCTCTAGGTTGAAAGAATAGATTTCAGTAGAAGTTTGCAAGTTGTAGCATTCATTTTCGTAAGGACTAAGTGTGTTTTCCTTCCTTCAGCTCTATTATATATTCCTTTCATGTATTTTACTTTCCTGTAGCATAGGTAGATTGGCTCCTTAAGGAACTTAGTGCACATACTGTGCTGTACCATTTCAAGTATACGTCCCTGGGTTGACAAACTAAATACACCTCATGGTGGGAGTGATCCTTAGAATGAATACATTATTCCTAAGAGAGGCTTTAGGCACGATTACTAAGCACCTATTGTGAGGCGCTTCATTGAATCCAAATCATCAAACTTCCTAAAATTATGCTCAAAGTCTGCCCCATGCAATGATAAATCAAATTTTGTTTCAAGTTATTCATCACAATCATCAATGTTATCTTCCATACTTACATTATGATAAAAAATCAAAACATCATTACAATCAAAATGAAATTCATCTTGTGTAGAATCTCCACCGTACATAGGTGCCAACTCATCTGGATCCTATGTGTTAAAAGGTTGATTGTTTTCTTCATAAATAAAGTGTTTTTTGTCATTTTCATGAGTGGTTAGTTTTTTGAGAGAACCAATCCCAAACTCACTAGCATGATGTCTTCATAAACAGTCCTCTCCAAAAGTTGTGTATGATCATCCAACCTATATCTATCTAAACCATCATCATTGGAAATATATGAACTCAATCCCAAGGTTTTTTTTGTTTTCCCTTAATGCACAAACTCATCAACAATATTTGCATGCGTGTCCAAAGGTTCTTTTTTGAAACTTTTTCACATGATATTTATGTATCAAGGCATTATCTCCATTCGAATATTTTGATATCAACCTATTTTAATTTGTTCATTCTTATTGTTTTTCTCACTAGAAAAATATTTTTCATTTACTTCTACTTTCTTATTAACTAAAACTGAAATACAAGATATTTTGGTATTCAACATGAACAATATAATTGATATACAATCTTAGCATTTAAACTGAACATGAGTACTGGTGGTACTCTAAATTTTGAGAATTTAGAAGTCCCAATCCATTATCAAGAAGCAAGTTTCTCCATACTAAAAAAATCAAAGGAAGGAAGCTTTATGACACAAATAAATAGAACTAACTAATCGAAGCCTTCAGAAAATGTTGGAATTTCAACTTTCTGCAAAGATGATACCGCCAGAGGTTGAAGATGGTCAAATTTTAAAAATCTAAAAATGACCTAGTTTGGGAAATCAAATTTCCTATATCCAGTATAAATATTATCTTTTCACAATGTGTTTTGAATTTTTGACCAAAACCAAATCCAAAAGTTAGGTACTTATTTTTAAGTTAGTTTTTTTTTTTTCAAAATAATTTGTAATAAGGGTTGTGTCTTTTCACCTTAAAGAGGTGTGAAAGCCAGTCAAACACACACACACACACACACACACACACACACATATACATAATGTAAAATGTAAGGACAAGACAATTGTAACATAAGAAATGGGGATGATGCCAAAATGTAGGATAAGATGGATGTTGTTACATTTGAGATTAGAATATTTATGTAAATGTGAGGGGAAGATAACATGTTCCTTTTAACCTCAAATACACAAAGGAAGGAACCAAGTTGATTAACCCCAAAGGAAGGATCAATGCATAAATGAATCAATCTATTGGAAATGAGAGCAAAGAGGAAGACCTTAGATCCCATTTATAGAAAAGAAAGTGTGATAACTTTAATTGAAATGAATAGGAGAAAAATACTAACCTTGAAATGTTACAAATCTGAAGAATGTTGTTTTTGGGGGTCTGCATTGAGTTTCTAGAAAATCTACAACCGGATGTGGAATAGAAACACAGAGACGAAAAAAACCTAGAAATCTTTTTTCGATCTGACACAGTTTCAATTTTGACACTCAAGTCAATGTCACCATTGACCCAAAATTTTTGATTCTGACCTAGGGAAGAATCGACCTCCAAAATCTCTGACAGAAAATCTATTTCTGAATCCTAATAGTTTTCTGAAAAGGGTATCCGAATCTGCACTCTAATCTGCTATTCTGAACCTGTGCCTGCAAGAAAAATGGATTGTTTGTTGGGGGATGGATTTGCCTTAGTCAAACCCCAATTTAGGAACTAACCTTGAAATCAATAATTGAAATAAATAATGCTATCAAGTAGTATATGTAATTAAATTTTGAATATAAACAAGTATGTAAATATGAAAGCTTGGACTCAATGTTAGACACCATAAACCTCCATGATTGTATGCTTGGAATCCACCTTAAAGAGAGAATGAATGAATCTTGAGGATGCACAAAGGATCTTGAAGGAAGATCACACCACCATGATGGATAGATCTAAGGCTTGAATGATGAATCTTGAATGCTTGAACCAAATCCCTTCAAAGGATTGAAAGCTTGAATCCTTGATCTTCAATGGAGAGCTTGAATGCTTGAGAGGAATACTTGAACACTTTGAAGGCTTGAAAACATGTAGAACAATGGATTCTTGAATATTTTTGCTTCTTGGATAGTATATTATTTGTACTTTATATGACTTAGTGCTTAGTTTCTTTCTTAGAGAGACTTAGAGAAAATGAGAGGAGAAAACTTCCTTATATATGAAACTAGGGAAGAATCTTCTAGAGAGGCTTACATAGGAGAATTAAAGTCCAATTAGACCTATATCCCTAGAAGAGAACCTATATTAAATATAATTTAAGAGTCATCATTTCGGAACTTAAAATAGCCGACCTGGAAGCGGGAATTAAATCTTTCCAAAGCCCAACATCTTGAAACTCTGAAAACTTGAAATCTGGACCTTGGGTGAGAAAAAGGTTGATTCTGACCTAGGTCAAGGTTGAGGTCGACCTTGACCCAGAAAGGTCGATTTTGACCCTGAGGTCAAAAATTTTAGTTTTGCAGTTTAGGATGAGAAAAATAGGCCAGAGAAAAGTGGGAAATGGGGCAGAGATAGGGAAAAAGCCAGATCCAAATCAAAAGCCCATTCAAGGTGCTTGACATGACCCCAAACCACTTACTCAAAAGGCTAAACCATTCCACAATGGAAGTGCTTCCATTTTTTGACTATATATTTAGCCCCCACTTTAGCAAGAGTATGCACTCGATGCAAAACTCTTGGTAAAGGAGATCATGAAGAAAAGATAATCTTATTGAAATCAAAAGGAACAAAGGAATCCTCAAGCCCCCAGGGATTTAAGTCTTTGTCAAGCCTAAGATCATGATAAGAGAGATATCACCAATCAAAGAGAAAAAGACAGAGGGTGTGATTACCTTGCCCAATGAGATGTGTGTATCTCATTGTGAACCACAAAAAGGATAGAATGGTCCACCAAGAAAGCACTTGATAGTCACCCCATAAAGTTGTGCGCCTTCTAGCGGCTTTGTGCATGTATGTAGTATGTCTCTTGATAAATTTTATGAAGTACCCATGGATCCATATCCTTATATCATCACGGAATAGATTTGTAAAATGCGTATCTCTTCAGGATTTAGCAACTTATGTGTGTTACCTTCTGAGGATTTAGTGTATTGAATTATAATTGAATGTGTATCTCTTCAGGATTTAGCAACTTATGTATGTTACCTTTAGAGGATTTAGCATGCTGCAAAAAAAAAGGTTAGAACAAAAATGCATAATATAAAATGAGGGGGCCGTATATATGCCCCCCTCCTTAAGATGGAAAAATACATACTATTTTGACATGTTAAGGAAATAAAATAACAAGGATAAAGCCTTCTTTAAAAAAAAGACAATATCCATAGACCACCCAGTCCAAGACAAGAAGGTCACAGCTCCTATGAGACCATGGAAGGGACGAATGAAAAGAGATATCATGCAAGAAGTGAAAAAGTAACCCTTGTTAGGGATATCACACTATTCACTTTCCAAGGTGAGAGATTTATCAACCATGGAAACCCAATAGTAAAAAACAAAATAGGTTATGATCAAGGACATAGATCCTCAATGCAAACCAAAATTTTCATGAATGATTGGATATCACATAATAGATAGATACTGGTTAACCAAGGGAAAAGTGGATCCCAAAAAGATAGAAAAGAAGGAGATGGAATCCTTGCCCCCCCCCCCCAAGCGTAGGGACAAGGATGAAAGAGGACCAATTATATCGCTCACAACACTATGCAAGACAACGAGCCTCCAAGGATTAGGCTAACATTGTTTACATAATGTAGAGTTCCATAATAGGAACATAAATGTTATTTAGAGAAAACATAATTGAAATACAACTCATTTCCACATGATATATAAATAACTTTACTATCAATGAGCTGCCTAATCTTATAATGTAAAGATTGAAATTCATTAGTAGAGTGATCATGAAATCTATGATATAAAAAAAAGGAAGAGTCTTCAAGTGTGGACTACATTTCTTTTTGTGTTTAGGTCTAGTAATCAGCTTAGCATGAAGGAGTTTAGGCAAAAGAACTTCTTGATCAAATTCCTTCATAGGTTCATCATGTTTTGAAGTGTTATTTGAGATTTTGGTAACATTGATGTGTTGTTGAGGATTAAATCCCAATCCATAAGAATGCTCATACCCCCCATTCTATAAGGGCATTTGAATTCCCTGTTTATGCTTAGCACATCCTTGACCATGGAATCCTTGTTTAACTAGTAAATGATAACCAGGACCATAACAAGAAGTCATATCAGAAGGAGTCAATGGAATTTCAGTAGTCACTATGTCATCATTAGTAGGTTTGAAATATTCATAGTGGGTAGAATCAGCCACAAAATTATTATGAAGGGCATTAGAAGTAGAAGCAAAAGCTCATTATTCAAACTCTCTTTGTTGCTTCATAAAATCAAGATTAGAAACTTTATACTCTCCAATGAAGGTAGGATTAAAATCAAAGGTTCTCATATCATCTCCAGGAATAGAATTAGAGGAAGAAGGATTACAATTAGGAATATGAGTATTGTGGGTTTGAATATTCAAACAAGGATTTAGTGCATCATTCCAATGAAGTATATACACCATGTTGTTGTGAATAAACTTGACTTTATGGTGAAGGGTGGAAGGAACAACATGCATCTCATGCAACCAAGGTCTACCCAAAAGGAGGTTATAATTAAGAGGTCTAGGCATAACATGAAAAGGAGTATTCAAGATGACCATGATGACATGTAACTGATTGAATGTTTAAAGATGTTAAGTTGATCACCAAAATACAGAAAGATAATGCAAGACATTAAATCAGTTAATAGATTGTATTTTCATTGATGTCAACTTGATATAATCTAATCAATTATAATCAAAGTGTCAAAGACTTCAGAGAATCAGAGAGATAGAGATTATGCTTTTAGTAATGCATAAAAGACAAGCATTCACTATGTGACTTCAAACACTGATGACTAGTGGAACCCGACGGACAGAGATCACCGAAAGTCAAGTGACAGTGATGCCTGAGCAAGAATACCGACGAGCAAAATCACAAGCATACCCGATGACCAGAATCATAGTGTAAACCAACAAATAAGCCCGAGGAGAACTAAAGTTTTGACCAAAGATATCAAAGAGTCAAAACACTAAAATTAACTTGAGTTCAGAAATGACAAAATATATAGCTCGAAGAGCTAAATATGGACTTAACTGGTATTTATCATTGTTTTCATCGACAAGATAAAGCCAGAGATAAGTAAAGGATTTAAAGTTGTTTTTACTAGTTGGCAAGAATATCTCTTCAAGATAAAATAGGAGTTTTTCTTTAAATCTAATTGGCTAAGATTGTAGATCACGCCAAGATCAAGAAAATCAAGAACCTAACAATGGTGATATCATCTTTATAAAGAGACAACTTAATTCATTACAAAAAAAGGGGATTGAGTAAAAAGAAGGATGCTGAAGAGAAAATAATGAAGAGCAACTTACTACAATCCTGATCAATCAAGTTGAGGAAAGAGCTAAATTTTTATGCAGACACCGAGCAACAGAGCATAGCATCACTGAGCAGAACAAAAGTGGAGCAAATGTATTAAAAGGATATATTGATCATAATAGTTTTTTCAGCTTACAATAGATCTGAAAATCTGCAAGTATAAGTTGTATATGTGAACAGATCATACTGTTTCAGTTTAACCATTGATTTAGAAAGTCTCTTAACCAAGAAAGCTTTAAAGATCCTTTCTATATTGAGATACATCCCAAGGAGTATCAAGAAGTTTGATCATGAAGATAGCATGAGATGCCAGATACCATTTGACAAATTGGAAGAGTTTGGACAAGGAAGGTAGCATAGAAATGCCCGATATCAAGTGACAAACTAATCTTTTAAATCCTCTTACAAGGTCACATCTAACATTGTGTTTGTAACCTTTAACAGGGTTGGATCTTCATCGAGCTCATTTTAGAAGAGTGAAAATGTTTGGTTACCGGTCCCAAGTGGTTTTTCTCTTAACAGAGTTTCCACATTAAAAATACATGTGTCAATGTGTTTATGAGTCATTACTTTGGTGTTTTTCATTACACATAGCTAATCTGGATTGATCGGTACACTCTAAGTAATTTACTATTTTTTTGGTAAATTAATAGACCGCTATCTGGTAAACATACAGAATAAGGTTTAAAAAAGCATTTTGAGTAGTAGTAATTTGATAAGTATATTTGAAGGCATTCATCTTATAGGACTGAAGATAACTAGAGGCTTAATATTGTGGTACTAAGTTTTTGGGTTGATTAATTGGAATATTTTTGAGGCCACTGATTCAACCCCCCCCTCTCAGTTATTACTAACAGATCAGACCTACTTTGATAGTAAGGTAATGATTCCCAAAGTGTTCTTATCAATGTTATCAAAGTCACGTATAGGAACATTATCAGGTTGAATAGTTGAAAGATCGGCTTTAATTGCTTTGAGCATGTCCATTCTACAAATATTAAGCCCATATCCATTATCAATCAAGGTCCTATGAATGGTACTCTTATTGATAGTAACATCAACCATAAGAGCATCATATTGATGTTGAACTTCTTTGAAAGGTAAATTTTTTTGAGTAAATACAATGTCAGGAGGACCCGGGGTAGCATGCATGCATTGTAAAAATGCATTGATGTTCTCTTGATTCGGAGGTAGAGTGGGAAGAGTTGCTAGATATTTTTGCAAGGCTTCATGATAGTTAGGTGAAGTTTGAAGAAGGTCCCATAAGGAAATCTTGGCAGGGGTATTGCACAATTGGTTTTACAAATCATACCCATTGCTAGGAAGACTTGGTGGAGGAGGAAGAATGGGTTGAGAAGGTGGTAAAGAAGTAGGAACCATCGGATGAGGTTGAGGGTTATTCCTTGTATGATAGGTGTGAGCTATCATATCTTGATCATTGAAAGACTCTAAAGATTCCATAGGTTTACCTTTGATAGTAATGCGAGGACAACCTTTGATAGTCAACAAGGGTTTTGGATAAACCACGTTAGCTGTCTCAACACTACAAACAGGTTCACAAGAAGGAAGCAAAGAATACATCCTAGGAGGAGATAAGGTAGGATCGTGATTCTCCATAAGATCATCACTAAGAGGGAGAGCATTAAGGGAATTCATATCATTATCCGCCAATGCCTCATCACTAGAAGGAATCCCAAATGGAGATAAAGTATCGATAATGTCTTCTTTATCTAAAATGTCTACATAAGGGAAGTGTGTTTTAGAAAAAGAGTCACCATCATGTATGAATATGTCATCCATTAATAAATCACCCTCTTGTATCAAAGCTTCTTCACAAGGAGGGGATAAATTAATGTCTTTATCCAAGGGTTCACCCCAAATAGGAGGTGTTGGAAAGCTACAAAGTAAAAAAATTATTGATTTTTCATTGATGTCAAACCTTAATTGGTGAGACTATTGCTATCTGTTTGAGCACCATATCTATTGATTTTTGAAGAAAATTTGAAGGCAAGGATAACAAGAAGATCGATTGAAATGGTTGATTTATGGAAAATTACAAAGGTACTTGATCAGTTGGCACAGTGGCAAAGTAGTGTGTTATTTATCTATAACACTAAGTCAAGATGTCAGTTTAATGGGAACAATATATGCCGAGAGAATTTTGTGTCGACCAAACACCAGTGTATGCCGAGCATAATTTCTAACTGTCGACTGAGTACCAGTAAATTACTGAGGAAAATAGTGATGATCGAATAGAAGAACACAGTATTGGCCGAGCAGCAATATTTTGGTAATTATTGAGATTTGAGATCTCTAGCCGACATAATTGAATTTATTGGGATATGTAAAGTTAATTAACGATAAGCATGATTGGTCCACACTATTTAAATGCATGGGTATCCATAATTAATGCATGGATCCAAGATTTAATTACTGACTGCTTTGGAGAAGTAAATTAAATGATGGAAAGATCTGTTGGATCTAACCTAACCTAAAATCTACAATCTTGATTAAGCGGCAAAGATTTATTTAACCTAGATGAAGAGGTATAAGATAACCTCAAGGGGCTATTCAAAGTGTGAGATGGATGTGAAAAGTGTATGCAAGAGGATTGCATGGTTAATTGACTGATTGGCATGATCTATTAGTGAAGGCTGAGCAGAGAAGCAGAGAGTTGAGAAAGTGATTGCTTGACGGATTTCCAAACAGATCTGAAGATTGAAATGAGAATAGAGGCCACTCAGTGAATTAGCATTAGAGCCGAATTGGATATGGATTTGCAAAGTAAGTTGTATGTATCATATCACACCTGCTAATTACTTTCTAACCATTGTATCAGTAAAAATCCTTTAACCAGGTTGACCTAACAGTCATTGTATAAATCCTTTGAGCAAGGTGACATTCAGGTGGAATATTCTAAGACCTCTAACAAGGCCACTCCTGATAGGGTGATTAAATCCTTTAACCAGGTCACATTTATCAATGTGTTTTGTAACCCTTAATAGGGTTGGCTCCTAGTAGAGCTCACTTCAGAAGCTTGGTAGCATGTTACTGGTGGTTTTTCCCAATTTGGGTTTCCACATTAAATAATTGTGTCAACTTGTGTGAATGTTTATGTTGTGTTTTACTATAAAGTTTCTGCAAGCTTATTACATTTGAATAGTAAACTACATATTTATGTTGTTGACTTATGTTGTTGCTACCGAGTAGATCTAAGTTGTTTAAAGTGCTATAAAGTTTCAATTGGTACATCTAGACCCGAGGATAATTGATCCCCCCCTCTCACTTATTCTAAATTCATTCTAACAATTGGTATCAGAGCTTTGGTCTCTTGAAAATAGTTTGAAGGTACCTAGACCAAAAGATCAAGATGTATAAAAAGGAGGTACCAAAGTTGAACAAAGATAACTTCCCTGCATGGCAGATTTGATGAAATTGCATCTGGTTGGTATTGGTGATGTTGCTAAGCACTATATTGAACATATGTAGTCCCAACAACACCTCTCACTAATGAGCAGTTAAGAGAAAAGTAGGAACACAATCAAGCAATGTTAGAGATCACATCATCCCTGAGCTATCTTGAATTTGAAGACATAAAGAACTATACAAATGCAAAGCATATGTGGGATACCCTAACAACCATCTATGAAGGAGATACAAATCTGCTGAGAGCCAAATCTGAAATTTTAAGAGGTAACTTTGATGAAATGAAAATGCAAGAAGGAGAAAATATAGTTCAATATTGTGGTAGGATAAAAGAAGTTGTGAATGCTATTAGAGGAGCTAATGGAACTATTAATGATAACACCATTATGAGAAAGGTACTGAGGACTCTTCTTCCTATATATGCTATTAGAGTCTCTATAATTCAAGAATTGAGGTGTACTCCTAATAATAATTTGACTTTAGAAGGTCTGGTAGGCAGACTTACTGCATTTGAGATGTCAAATTTTGATAACTACACTCCACAATATATTGATTCTGCATTCAGATCCCAGTTGGTCCTTAACAAATCAAAGAAAGGAAAGAAATGTGTGAACAGTGATAGTGACACTACTGATGATGATCTGGAAGAACTTGAGGCACTTATAGAAAGAAGACTATCTAGAGGAAAAGGAAAATTAAAAGGTAAACTTACTATCATTTGTTTTTCATGTAACAAAGTTGGTCATATTGTTGTTATATGTCCTGATAAGAATGACAAAGATGAAAGAAGAGACAAAAAGTATAAAGACAGAAAGGATGACTGAGACTTCAGAAAGTATAAGGATTACAAAGACAAAGGTAAGAAATCTTGCTATATAGCTGAAGAAGCTTCTGATAGTGGATCTTACAATTTTGATGAAAATGATATAGACGTGTATGTTGCTATGAAATATGATTTTGATGATGATGCAAAAACCACATTAATTTCTTATATGAGTAAAGGTGATCATTGGATTAGTGACAGTGGTTGTTTACATCACATGACTAGTGATAAGGATAAATTTGAGACCTTAGATCAGTGCAATGGCGGTTATGTTAAATTTGGTAATGATGCATGATGTCTTGTTAAAGGGAAAGGATCAATTAGATTGACTGACAAGATCAGATGTGACAATGTATATTGGGTTGATGATCTTAAGTATAATATTTGAGTGTTGCACTACTGAATACTTCTGGTTACAGAGTTGAATTCCATCACAAGAAGGAAAAGATCTATGATGCCACTGGAGAACTAGTTGGAAGTGGAGAGAAAACAAAAGGTAACTTGTTCTATCTAAAATTAGTTGATGAGACATGCTTGTTTGCACAATATTATGATGTTTGGTTATGGCATAAAAGGTTGTGTCATGTAAACTTTGATAACTTGGTAAGCATAATCAAATTAAAAAAGGTTAGAGGGCTGCCTAAGTTAAAGAAACCTGAAAATGCAATGTGTAAGCAATGTTAATTAGGAAAAATGACTAAATCTAGTTTCAAGAGAAAGACTCATACTTCTGAGGAAATTATGGAATTGGTTCATACTGACCTTTATGGTCCCATTGGTGAGAAAATTTACTGTGGAGATACATATTTGATCCTATTTGTTGATGATTACTCTAGAATGATGATTGTTATGTTTCTTAAATAAAAATCTGATGCATTCCAGTTATTTAAGTGGTACTTGGCAAGAGTTGAAAAGGAGACAGGTAAAAGTTTGAAATGTTTAAGATCTGACTGAGGAGGCGAGTTTATTTCTAATGAGTTTAACAGATTCTACAATGACCGAGGTATTAAAAGATAGATGTCTGCACCGAGGACACCACCACAGAATGGTATTGCTGAAAGAAGAAATAGATCTATCATGGTCTATGCCAAAACACTAATGATGGAGAAAAATGTTGCACATAAATACTGGAGAGAAGTTGTGAGTACTGGAGTCTATACCCTAAACAGAGTACAAGTTAAGAAAGGTACTAATGCTACACCATATGAGCTATGGTATGGATATGCACCTAACGTAAGATATTTCAAAGTTTTTGGAAGTAAATGCTTCATACTAAAGGATAAAAAAAATAGCAAACTTGATGCTGAAGGTCAGGAAGGGATATTTCTTGGTTATTCAACTAAAAGCAAAGCATATAAGTGTTTGAATTCTAACACTAACAAAATTGTGGAAAGTGCAAGTGTTAGAATTGATGAATATGTAGAAAGAAATGAAGTAGAAAGCACATAGGAACCTGAAAGTTACAAATCATTTGTCTATCTGGATGAGGAAGATTCTAATGTATTACCTAAACCTGAGAATGAGGTTGTTGAGCAATACCTAGCACCTGCTGAGTCACAGAATGAGATTGCCAGGAAACAAGAGGTAATTGCCGAACTATCTAATGGAGATGTCGAGACATAGAATCAACCTGAATTCATCGAGAATAATGAATCTGAAGAAAAGCAAGAACCTACTCTAGAAAAGTATGTGAGGAGGCACTACAAACCTAATCAAATTATAGGATCAATGGATTCTGTAGTTATGACAAGAAGTAAGCTGAGAGACGGTACATGCTTGTTATGTAATTTTGAGCCTAAAATAGTAAAAGTTGCTTTAGCGAATGAAGACTGGATACAAGCCATGAATGAAGAGATTGAACAGATTGAAAAGAATAATACTTGGACACTTGTACCTAGGCCGAATGACAAAAATGTAATTGGTACTAAGTGGGTATTCAGAAATAAGCAGAATGAACATGGAGAAGTAACAAGGAATAAAGCTAGACTGGTATGCAAGGGTTATACACAAGTGGAAGGAATTGATTATGGGGAAACATTCACCCCAGTTGAGAGGTTGGAAGGATTTAGAACCTTACTTGCATATGCAGCCTACAAAGGTTTTAAAGTTTATCAGATGGATGTAAAGTCAGCATTCCTAAATGGGATATGTTGTGAGTCCACAACACACACCCCATTTTTTGGTCCTCTGACCATGGGGACCCCCCTTTTTGTGTCTTTCAGCTTTTGGTCTTGTCTGCTCCCTTTAGTCCTCGCTCGGTCAGTCTCAGAAGAAAGGGTGTCAGCATGATAAAGCAAAGAGGACACCTTTTTTTTGGCCTTTTAGCCCTTTTGGCCTTTCAAAGGACCATAGCACATCGAAATACTGAAATGGCCGAAAGGCCAAAAGTTTCTCCTTTTAGTTTTTTTAGCCTATGAAAACACCGAAAGGCTGAAGGTGTCTACCTCTTGACTTTCAATGTTTTGGACCCCAAAACACCAAAAGTGTTGACGCAAGACCGCGGGTTATAAATGGACAAAAGGGACCTAATCAATCTCACTTCACTGTTTGTGATTCATACTTCCTGAGAGCTCGCAACTTCTCCATTTTTTCCCTCGATCCTGAGACCGATCACCCCACGCCTCCAAGCTCTATTGTTTTGTCCTTCCCCACTCCTAGCTCCTTTGAGGTAGTTTACTTCTTCATTGTCTTGTGTTTTTCTTTCCCTCTTTGTGGTTTAGGTTTTAGGGTTTTCATTCCTGGTACTTGTCTAGCTTAGGGCGTATGCACTTCCCTCTCCCCTAGTCTCTTAGGGCCTTTGGCACCTTCATTGTTTAGTAGGGAAGTCCCTCCTTGTCAGGTCAGGTCTATTTCTTTCTAGTTTTGTGTTAGGGTTTTGTTTTCTTTTGGTCATGACCTTTGTCACAGGTTTTTGACCTCCGAAAGGATGAAAAACAAGGTGAGTTAACTCTCCAAGTACCATTCTAGAGGTTCATCCTTTTCAGCCTTTCGGACCTCCCAAAGGTTTGAAATGCCAATAGGTTTGAATCCCTAAAAGCAGTGTCCACCTCAGTGAAATCTTAGGCTTTCAAATATTCAGCCTTTTCTGCCTTCTAGACCTTCGAAAGGTCTGAAATGCCGACAGATCTGAATCCCCAAAAGCGGTGTCAACCTCGGTAACTTGTTCATATTTTTGGCATCTCCAAAACCTTCAGACTTTCAGATATAGACAAGTCCAATGAATGCCTTCTCTTCAATGATGGTCTTTCGCACTTTTGGACTTTCCGGACTCCTAACCCATTTTCGGTGTCGAAAGCCCGAAAGGGCTGAAAGTGTAAAAACTTGCATTCTTCATTACTTAGAGAGTTTTTTCCTCTATTTTCTTAGTTTATTCATCTTTCTTTAAGTTTTCTCTTCAAATAAGATACTGATACTTACATGTTCTAATACAGGAATGCCTGAGAAAAAGACTATGTCGCCCATGAAGGACCTATACAAGGGGAGCACTCCCCCTTCCATAATTGACAACAAGCATATTGAAATGACCGATACTAATATCAGGAGTGTTGATTGGGATGAATTCCTGACAAGGTGTGTCGAACCAGTCAAGAGATTAGAGGATTGTACCTCCTTGGTATTAGCAGGACTGGTCAGCGTGACAGCACACCCAGTGGTCGTGTCCTTACCTAAACTGATCATGACTCTAGAAAACCATTATGAATTTGACAAAAGGGTGGTTCATAATACAAAAGGCCAAGTGGTACTGAATATTAGGCCAGATGTCATAGAGGATGTCTTCCACCTCCACAAGGGCGTAGACAAGTTTTATGACTTTTTCATAGAGAAGGGAAACTTGTGGTTCAGAAGCAAAGGAGAAGAAGCCTATGAAATAGTCAATAACCACTACCTTGAGCAACCTCTCCCCCAAAATAAGATGGAAAAATTAGTCTTAAGGAGAGGCTACATGAAAGACGATATCAAGGTAGCCATAAAAATGCTGAGCTGAGTATATGGGTTACCGCAATCATTCCAACTAGAGAATTGGATGATTCTCCTGATAGAAAGACTCAGAGGCCACAGGGATAGGCTCAATTGGGGTACCATCATTAGTGACAAGTTGGATGAATAGCTGGTGGCAGTGAAACACAACCCCAAGTTTTACATGAGTACTTATGTGGTATACCTATTGGAAGCACAAGCAGATTACCCAAGACTCATCGAGAGGGAAAACATAAATGCTCCCAATGCATGGCCTCACATCGTGAACCCCCAACTATAGACAAGGGAAAAAATGTCAGAAGACAACCCAGACTATAGGATAGTCAATGACGCCTTCATTTTTGCAATCATTTGATCCATTGAGGGTGATTTTGCCAAAAGGATGTCAGAAGAAGTAGTCACCAAGCTGAGGGCCGTAGGGGCTTATTACATACAATTCAGAACATTCACTTACATTCAGATAACAGGATCAACTTTGAAACAAAAAAAGTTGCCCAGATATCCATCCAATTGGATAATCATTTTGGAAATGGCTTGAAAACTCCCAGATGCATATGAACACATAAAGCACAAGAAGAAGCACTGTTGGGATTTTCCCATCTCACTAGGACCATATACCCTACAGGATATGAATGTTTGTAAATATTTGGCCTTTGAATGGGATGATTGTCCCCTACAGCTTTACAAGACAGTGCATCCTTGTTTTGACCATATAGGTACTTACAGCCACATTATTGGCAAGTTCTACCTTCACGAACCACACTCGGAGGATCACTGGATGAACTGTGTAGAGGACCATGAGGTCAAGATTTGGGATTATTGTAGAATGAATCTCACCCTGGCCAAGGAAATCATAAATAATCCTATTCCCACAAAATTTTGGGAGAATGATTCATATGAGGTCTTGGAGGCCATCTATACAGATGACAAGATATATGACAGGCCTATCATGAACGCAGAAGCTGATACGGATGAAAATGATGACATTGATTTTCAGGCAAGACATGAGATGAGAACAACAAGAGAATAGATTAAGAGGCCCTACAAGATGAGCCCAATACCTATGAAAACATTGATGGATCCACCCAAGAAAGTAGATAAACAACACGGAGAGAAAAGTATAGTGTCGCAATACAAGAAGGCACTACCACAGAAGCCAAGCACAGTATACGGCCATGAACATGTAGTAGAGTATGGGTCAAACCCAAGCCCAAGGCTCCTAAGAAAAGAGTGACTGGACAAATAGATCCTCCCACAGGGACAACACAGGTTTCACCGGATGAAGGACCCTCCACTTTAGGACAATCTCCTCCTACCACCGGAAAGGGGAAGAAGACATACAAGAGGAAGAAAGCTTCTGCATCTTCGCAATTAGAAACTGTATAGGATGACCCACTAGAAGAGGAAGACGAAGAGGTCCCTCTAGTCAAAAGGACAAGGTCCCAGAAAAGGAGAGAGAAGGAGACTAGTAGGAAACACCAAGAGGATCCTAAAGAGAAAGATAATCCCTTGGATTCTCTGGGATTGAATGAGTTCCAAATGTAAGACTTTGACAGTTTGGAAGGTTTCTTAGACCAAGGCCAGGACACCCCAGGTTATGCAACTAGGTACGAGGCAGGTGGTCCTTTTCTTTTTCAACCAAAGGTAATCCTAACTCCACCCCCACTCAATTTAATAATCTAAAGCCAAATATACCCATAGTGGGAGAGAGCTCTAAAGCAGATCAAGGGCTCAGGAATCAAGAGTCTCCAATCACCCAAGGGGTAACTACTAATGAGCCTAAAAAAGAAACCAATATTGTTACAATGCCTCTTCATATTCCTACCCCACCAACTTCTCTTCCACCTCCTATTCCTACTCCGCCACCATTTCTCCAAACTCCACCAACTACTCTTCCACTTCTAATCCCAAATCTTCCAACACGTACTCTAACATCATCAAGTCCTTTGACTTGCCACATCCAGACCCCGGGAGGATCAGTAACCATAGAGGTTGTGTCACTTTTGAAACCACCTTAAAGGTCATGACTGGTCTCCATATCGAAGCCTAGGTTAGTTCCTCAGGAGAGGAAGACAAAGGATGGGAAAAAAAAGATGAGGCAATTGAGGAGGGAGACAAGGCAGAAGAGGAAAGGGAGAAGGAAGAATAACACCAAGGAGAAAGGAATGAAGGGGGACAGAGACAAGAACAAGAAGAAGGGCCAGATAAAGAGGTGACTCCAGGGTCTCAAAATTTGGATTCAGTTCTTCAAGTTACCCCATATGAGCCGGTCACTGCATCCAATAAGTCAACATGGTTTACTAAAGAAATATAGTTAAGGAGAAGAACTTATACAGATGATGATGAAGGGGAAAATATAGATATGGCATCCTTAGGGAAAGCTTTTCATTAGACGAAGGTCATATTACCAGTGCAGACAATGTCTTGTGTCACTCAAGACACTAGTGGGCGCTGAAAAGCACAAGTTGCAGTCCCATCTACTAGAACCTCTCAAACGCAAGAAACTCTTGAAGACTATACATTTAAGGAGGTAGATTTGGGGGAACCCACCAGGGAAGGTAGCAAGACACTAGCAGCCTTGGGGCTTAAAAATGCTCTGGGTTTCATGAGTAAGGATGAAGAAACCATAAAAACCTTGATAGAGCAGAATGAAGCCCTGAAGAAGTTCATTTACAAACTAGTTGGTCCTATTGACCCCAACTGCCTAGAGGCCTCATTGCAGGAAGTGTTAGATAAAAGAAACACCCCAGAAGTACCAGTAGGGCTAACCCCATCCTTCATCAAAGCAAGTGCAACTTGGAAGGAATATTTTGAGCAGTAAGGGGAAGGTTCTATCAAGCAAATATTCAAACCTTATAGGGTTATTCTAATAGAGGCTACAAATTTTATTGATTTGATGATAGATGGGGGTGAGGAGCTAGACAATTTTGAGACTTGGATCAAGTGCATGACCAAGATAATCAACGTTTATGAAAAATGTCAAGCCTCCATATTAGAGAAACAAAAATAAGTCTTAGAATGGGTGGAAGAAATAGATGATGTCTTCATAGGGATCGACCTTGATTTGTACCGGGATGAAGCTAAGCACATCTTACGACCATCTAAAGAAGTGGTCCAACAATTCAGGGATATTATGGCAAGCGTAGAAACTAAGGAAGCATTGCAGCAATTATTTCATTCAAAAGAAGAGATGACACAGATGAAAAACCATGTAGAGGAGATCCAGTTCTTTGCTTCCAAGCTAACCACCTTTAAAGAAAAGCAAGAACGAAAGGTCAACAAGGTAAAAGGCAAGAAGATAAACTATGAGGAAGTTCAGGAGGTCATACATAGGCTCCGGGCCGCACACCCAGAAGTCTTCCCAGACTGACCCCTTAGACCACAAAGCATTTTTGAATAAGCAAGCTCCAACACTTAACAAAATTTCCTAAGGCAGGTTTCAGTCTTTCGGCCCCTATAGGACATGCAAAAGTCCAGCCTTTCAGCCTTTCGGCCCCGCAAGCATAATAGTTTTTCGGCCTTTCGGCATTTTATCCTTCCGAAATCTTTGTCCTTTTGGCCCTCCAAGTATTTCATCCTTTTTGGCCTTCCAGATATTTTGGCCTTTTTGGCCTCTAACAAGTTTGAACTTCAGACCAGAGTTTTGGTTGTTTAACACTTATGAAATTTTGGGGCATTAAAATTTTTGGAGTTGAGGTCGGGATCCAAACAACCTGGGTGTTTTCAGCGAGATCACATTTTTCCACACTAGTTGAACTCCATATCAGATTAACAGTTAGCTTGAGTTTTTTTTGAAAGGACTAAGGGTCTCTTACCAGTCTCCACTGCTAAAAGAGCCTCCAAATGAAGAATCCAAGGAAAACTCCAAGAAATGAGAAGAAGACTCAAAGTTTTCAGAATAAACCCTCCTTCTTTTCTCTCTTCTTCTTGGTGAGTTTGACCCTCCTTGCATGGGAAAACTAATTGTAAATGGATTCAAGAATCCATGAAAGTTATCTAGTATCAGTTAAGAGTAGTTTTCCTTTTAGCAAAGTTTTAGTTTAATTTATTTTTTCTCTCTGATGCCCTAAATTTGGAATTCAGAGTTTTGGATCGAACTCTATATATTGTAATCACAAATCAATGTAAAAAGGGTCAGATTCTTAATGCAATAAAGACATACATTTGGTGCTTCATTCGTGGTGTGTGAATTGCTGCTACCTATGCAAAATTATTGAATGTATGCTTGCATTATTCATTATTTTTAGAGAGCCTCTTGTTTATTGTGCTTCAAATTCATGTTTCTTTTAGTTGGAGTTTGTTGTTGTTTGCTTTACCTTGCTATGACGAATGCATGGAAGAGATCATGTTTGGGCTTAACAATAAATCTGTCTCGTGGGTGTGCACATCTTGGTGGATTCACAATTTGATTGATTTTGAATATCTTGCATGAGTGAATACATCCTCTCTCCAAATTCTTGCATCCGTGGGGTAGTAAATTGTGACTTGGTCTGATTTATGCTTCGTGGGTTTACTCGAAATCTCTCCGATCATTCAATTCGCAAGGAAGGGTTTACTAACAGTTCATGTCCATAGGATTTCATTTTCAGTCATTTGATTATTTCTTTTTACTCTACTCTCTACTCTCTTCTGTCTTTTAATTCTAAAAATATAAACACCTTGAAAAATACAAAATTGCATTTTATTTATCAAACCCTCATATTTGTTAAAATGGAAAAATACCAAAAAGAATGAAAGTGTTTTGCAGTTTGATGTCTTGAATGAACCAACAAAGGCCTCCTCATGAACAATCACATTTATCTTCAACTAAGTAACCAAGAAGGTTGTGACCCAACCCCGGAGAACCTTGGTAATAACCCGCTATTCTTTCAAGAGAGGAAATCGAATCTCGAGATCCTAGCAAGTTGGCTTGTGTCAAAACAACACTCAATAGAAGTGGCGCTAGAAGGAGGGCCTCAAGACTCAAAATCTGGATAACATTGGATCTTTCTCTCTAGAGAGATTTGAGCAAGTTCTTAGATCATCTCTGAAGAGAGGGGAGTTCCTTGAACTCACCCACCACCGTAGAGCTCGCAGTGACAAAGGGAAGAACAAAGAAAAATCCTCTCACCACCTTACCGAGTCTCAGAAATCTCTTGGACAGCAATCACATATCGCTGCCCCGACTATCATTGTAGCCATAGTGCAAAATCAGAACATACAAAATCAGAATTTGCAGTAACTTCCTTCTATGGCCTTTTTCACCAATGCAATGAGCTCACCTTTAAATTTTTTTGGGAAGCTCCATGAGTTACCCAAAAATCCAGAGAAGTTTTGCACCCAATTCATATATGGCAAATCAAGGACAGTAGAAGAACACATCTGCACCTTCAAGGAAATTTTTAACTGTAAAGAGATTGCCCACCAAGATGTTGTCTATCGCCTATTCCCATACACTTTGGGAGAGTTTGCATACAATTGGTACTTGAATTTACCATGAGGGTCTATCTTTGCATAGAATGAATTTGAAACCAAATTCCTCAATCAATTCAAGTTATATGTGGATCCTGCCATAACACATCACCAGTTCATCACAATGAGGAAAGATCCTAAGGAACCCATCGCTATGTTCAATCATCATTTTCACAAAATGCATAAAAAGTTGGAAG
Source organism: Thuja plicata (assembly GCA_018584345.1). Classification (NCBI taxonomy): domain Eukaryota; kingdom Viridiplantae; phylum Streptophyta; class Pinopsida; order Cupressales; family Cupressaceae; genus Thuja; species Thuja plicata. The sequence goes on along the minus strand of MU223832.1, from coordinate 1,441,148 downwards.
CTCCTTACACCATACCGGATGAGGCTGTAATACAAGTTTATTTAAAGGCTTTGGATCCTTTCACCTCAATCTTTCTAAGAAGGCTTCCCCTAATGGATAGGAACACAATGGAAAAGGTGTACAATGAAGCCATCACATTCACCCAATAGATGGACCTACAAGAAGGGAGTTATGCGGGAGTGCCCACCATGAATAACATTGCTGTCACACATCCATTTGCAGCAAGAAATCAAGCTCTGGCCACTCATACACCTATGTTGAATTCCATTCCGGTGCAACCATTTACAGCCATACCCCCATCTATTACTTATCTAGGTTATGAGGCTCACAAAACAACATTTGTGGAACAGAGAGTTATACCCCAAGCAGAGCCTGATACCCTCATGGCCTTCAAGCTAGACGTTGTGAAGAAGACCCTATTATAACTCATTAACGAGCTCACCTAGCTGAAGTTAAATCCATCCCAAAATTTTAGTGGATATCAACGGATGTTGGGTAGTCTGAATACATACCCCCAAAACCCAAATCAAGGCTTCAACGCATACAACAACAACAATACACAAGAGAAGTAGTTTTGGGAAACAAAGGCCAAACCAGCCATGGAACACTAGACACAACAATGGCAACGATAGCATACCAGCAGATGATGCCAATGCTTATGAGGTTTCAGAGGATAATTTTTTCGGGGCTCCAAGACCACACAAAGGAAATGATGGGTATGGGATCAACTCCTATGATCGCTATATCCAAAACCCAGAGGATCTCCGGATGCAATTCAATTCCTATGAGTCCAGAAATGAGGAAAGCTTGGATGCTTTTGCATGAGAGGATGAGTTCATGTTTCCCTTCCAGAGAGAGAATGAGCTTGAATATTCTGAAGTACATGCCTTCCAGAATGATCAACAAAACTCATACAACCTTCAGAGGAGAAAAGAACATCTCACCGATGGTATTCCCCCAAGCAAACAACCAACCCCACCAGATCCTCGAGCTAGTAACAACCGCATGCCTCCTAAAGGCCCGAATGGCCCCACACCCCCTACAGCAAGTATGTATGCCAGTTACAGAGGTGCGGCCTAGTCGAGTGATAAATATAGCATGGTTGATGAACTAAAGAAAACTAAATTGAACATATCTATATTTGAATTACTACAAGGCTTCCCATCTTAGAAGGAGGCCCTTCTAAGATCTCTGGAACACTCAAGACCCAGCTTGTCAGCCAATAATACAAGGACACCAAAATCTAGTATCAACACATCCAAGGATTTCCCCATAATGTTCAAGGATAAGATGGAGATCCCACCATTCTTACTTAGTCTACAAATGTTTGGAAAGAACCTACACAGTTGCCTGATTGATTCAGGAGCTTCGTGCAATGTCAAGCCACTGTCAATTTTCTAGAAGTTAGGGATGGAGCCCAAAGTAACAAACTGAGTGGTCATGCAATTGGATAAGACTGAGGTCAAGGTGATTGGTGTGCTCAAAGATGTACACATTCAATTGGTTGCAGATCCCAGAATACAAGAATGCATTGATGTGCATATAGTGGACATACCTTAAACTTATGGGATGTTGTTGAGTCGAGAATGGACCAAGTTCTTGAGAGGGTGGATTTCCAAAGATTTCACCCAGTTGTGGCTACCATGGAGAGGTCTAAATAACCAGATCAAGATTGATGTAGAGCGTAAATTGAGAAATATGATCACTGAGTACAATGCCCCAAATAAAGTCATGTTCACCTAGACAGATTTGGGCACTTATCGGATGTACGACATCCTCATGTTCCGAATCAAGGAAGCTGAAGAATTAGACCACAACCCCATTCTAGGTCTCTTAGAATCAGATATCGATGATGACATCTTCCAACATTTTATCAATAGCATGACAGCTAGCTTACGACACTTGGGTTAGGATGCAGACCCTAACATTTTGTTACGATATAAGTATTGCTGATTACACTAGGCTAGCCATTCTAAGTTCACATGCCCCAGTTCCTAGGAAGCATTATCATAGGTATTGACCTAGATTGCCTCACCAAGTAAGCTATCAGAAACCCTGACAATAAAGGAGGACATCCTCAAGATCAAGGACAAAAGTAACACCCTGCCACAAATAGATATCCCAGTCAATATAATCACTCCAAGCCAAGATTGAGATAATGGGTAAGATTTTGATGATAGAAGTCCTACCATGAATGTACTTAGTGACTGGAGTACCTCTGATGATAGACCATGCCCCCCTTTCAAAGGAATTCCAGAAGACGAAGGCGGTGAAAGTGCTGGAAACCCCAAACCTGGACATACCCAAAATGATGGAGAATTGACCTCTTCTGACAGTGATGGAGAAAAGGGGTAGAAACTTAAAACTAGGGGCTCTCCCAAGAGAAAATCAGCCATGTCTAAACCTACTAAGCAACCCCATCTATGGAAATTGTGCTTTGACAGTTTCAAATGCAAACAAGGAGCAGGTGTGGGTATTGAATTGATAAACCCAAGAGGTAAGTCTTTCTATTCCGCTTATAGGTTACAATTTCTATGCACTAACAATGTCACAGAATATGAAGCGCTGGTCTGCTGACTTCTCCTGGCCCACAAAAAGGGAATAAAATTCTTGACAGTAGAAGGGGACTCATAATTAGTCATCAAGCAGATCTATAGTCAGTATACTTGCAATGATAAGAGGCTCTTAGCCTACCAAAATAGAGCATGGGACCTAATCAACGATTTTGATGCTTTCGACATCAAAACCATCCCAAGAAGAAAAAATGTTGTCATCGATGCCCTAATTGTATCGGCTATTTTATTACATCCAATGGGGAAATCCAAGCTAAAGAAATTCTCTTTTGAACTTTTTGTAGCCCTGACCATTCTAGACAACATCACTAATTTTCAAGTCTTCCAAGATGATCAACACCTCTTGGAGTTTATCATGTGTATCGGTGTGTTTGAAAAATATATCATAGATGAGGAGAAGGAAGGTGAAGAAGAAGTGGAACCTAAAGATCTTGATGATCAAGGTGTCATAAATCTAAGGACCAATGCCATACCCAAAGGGATGGTGGAACTAGAGAGGATTTTTGACAGCATCAAGACTGCAGTGAGGAGATGCCCAAACGTAACACCTGATGGTAAATAATGTGATACATAAAACCTTGGAACAGAAGAGGAACCTAGGGAGGTCCACATTAGAAAGGTGGGAACCAAAGAAGAAAAGGATAAAATGGTCCAGCTCCACACTGAATATCAAGATGTCATAGCATGGAGTTATGAAGAATTGAAGACATATGACACCTCAGTCATAGTGCACAACATCCCTCTAAAACCAGACTCCAAGCCTTTCAGGAAATGACAAAGGCCTATGAACCCTACTATAGAACCCTTGATCCAAAAGGAGGTTCAGAAGTAACTCAATTCCAGAATCATCTTTCCAATTTGGCATTCCACTTGGGTTGCAAACCTGGTACCCGTAAGAAATAAAACTAGAGAGTTCAGATTGTGCGTGGATTTTTGGAACCTTAACAAATCTTCTGAAAAGGACAATTACCCACTCCCATCTCTCGATGAGGTGCTGCAAAAGGTCAATGGGTCTCAAATGATGTCATTTTTGGATGGTTACTCAGGTTACAACCAGGTGATGGTGCAGGAAGAGGATAGGATAAAAATGACATTCACAACTAAATGGGGAACCTTCCCCTACCACCGGATGCCTTTCAGACTGATTAACATCGGGGCCACTTTTCAGAAGGTAATGGACATAGATTTCAAAGGACTAGTCGGGAAGTCCATTATCATATACATGGATGATCTCATAGTCTTCTCAAAACAAAGAGATGACCACTTAAATGATCTCAGGAAATGCCTTCAAAGATGCAGGGAATTCGGAAGTTCCCTCAACCCCAAGAAAAGCATGTTTGGGGTGACTGAAGGCAAGCTCTTGGGGCATATCATCTCTGAAAAGGGGATATCCATAGACCCCAAAAGGGTAGAGGCCATTCTAAAATTGACGCTGCCACATAGCTGCAAAGAACTAAAATATTTATTCAATAAGATCAACTTTGTAAGGAAGTTCATTAGCAGTATCGCGGAGATAGTAAAACCATTGAATAGAATGCTCAAGAAACCAAGATTGAATGGGCTCTCCTAGCCAAGAAATCCTTTGAGGAGATTAAAAATTCCATCGCTACGACACTGGTCCTTGTCAACCCAGACTACACTATCCCTTTCAAGGTTTATTCTTTTGCATCTAAGAACTTGTGTGCAAGCATCCTCACCCAGAAGAAGAACAATGAAGACGAGAGACCCATAGCTTTCACGATTTTCCCTTTCAAAGATGCCAAACTTAGGTACCCAAACCTAGATAAATAGTCATTTTCTCTCGTCAAAGCAGTGAAAAAGTTTAGAAATTAAATCTTGAGAAGTAAAGTCATTGGGATAGTCCTAGATGCAGCCGTGAAGTCCCTTTTGATGCATAATGAGCTAGGAGAGAGAAGAGGGAAATGGATGGCAATCCTCCAGGAGTTTGACCTTGAGATCCAACCAATGAAACTAGTAAGGGGCCAAGGTTTGACAAAGCTGATCTTGGAAGTTGAAGAAGTTCTAGTCTGCCAAACCTACATCGATCAAGGCGTGTTCACCAATGTATGGTATCAAGACATAGTGTACTGTATGTTGCAAAACTATTGCCTAGAGGAGATGAATGGTTCCCAGAGAAGAGCCTTAAGAATCAAAAGCAGCTCCTACATGTTGAAGAATGGACAACCGTACAAACACAATTATGAGGGTCTATACCTAAGGTGCTTGGATAGCCTCCAGGTAAAGCAAATCCTAGAAGATTTTCATGACAAATACAGACCGGGGCATGGGTCAGCTAATGCAACTACTCACCAAATCTTAAGGGCAGGATATTTCTGGCCTACAATATTTAGAGACACCAGTGAACATGTGAGAGCTTGCCACACTTTCCAAACTAGCACAACAAGAGAGAGAAACCCTGTAATGACCTTATAACTATTATACAAGGTACGCTCGTTTGCCCAATGGGGCTTAGATTTTGTTGGAATGATTAACCCCCCTTCGTCTACACGACACAAGTTCATTTTGATAGCTACCAACTACTGCACACACTAGACGGAGGCCCAAGCACTGAAGAATTGTACTATAGAGGTCATGACCAAATTCTTGGAGGAGCGCATTATAACCAGGTTTGGGATGCCATTCTATCTGGTATGTGACAATGCTCTCTCTTTTTCTTCTACCTCGCTCACACAATGAGGCTTCAAAAACCAGGTAATCCTCAAGTTCTCTTCAAATTATTATCCACAAGGCAATGGCGTAGCAGAGTCTACAAACAAGAACTTAACAACAGTGATCAAACACCTCCTGGATGATAAACCCAGGGATTGGCACACGCAACTGAAATACGCTTTGTGGACTGATTGCATAAGGATCAAAAATTCCTTGGGGACATCTCCGTACCAACTGGTCTATGGCTTACAACCGGTCTTCCCTATGAACTTAAAGATCTCAGTCCTCAAATTCATGGACCAATCTATGGGAGGAGAAGATCAAGTACAAGTTAGGCTCATGAATCTCCTTAACCTAGAGGAGAAACAAACATTGGCTCTGGAGCATGTATCAAAGCATCAAGAAGTAGTCAAGAGGTGGTTTGACAAGAGAGATTCCATTAAATCCTTCAGGATCTCTGACCTTATCCTCATGTGGAATAAGGTGAAAGAAAATCCGGGCAGCCACACCAAGTTCCAAAGACTGTGGACGGGCCCTTACCAGATATCAGAGATCCTAGGGGAAAACACTTTTAGGATCAACACTCTGAATGAAGAGTTGACCCCATTTCCAGTCAATGGGAAATTCCTCAAGCATTACTTTGGGTCCTAAATGGGATTTCTTTTCATCCCTTGTACCATAGTCCCTTTTTCTTCTTTGTTTCCTTTCTTTTTCTTTTTCGTCACCTTTGTTGTCTGCCCTTTCCTCTGTTTTTGGTGGTTTTTTCCTTTTTGTTGGGGATCGTTTCATCATTTTGGGTCACTGTGCTTTGAATCCATTCCAAGGTAGTCTATAGATTGGATCAGGGGTATTTCTTAGTCAAATTCTCCAAAGATACATGCAACGTAAGGGACACTCCCAAAAGGCAAAGTGGTGATAGTTATCGTTGACAGACAAGGAGTTCAAGGCTTGGTCATCCTTATCATAGAACACACTAAGAGATGATTCCCAAGAGTGTCGGTGTCTTGGGAATTTGTCAGTTACAACTAGCATGATTGCATAGATTTGGGTACCCGCCGATCCCAGAACCCAAGTCTGAGCTTAATGCAAAGGAAATAACACACACAAAAAAAAAAAAACAAGAAGAAGAAGAAGAGAAAAGTTGAAGAGAGAAAAAGAAGCACACAAAAGAAAAGTTCCCCAAAGAGGTCACAAGTGTGAGATCCGAGCGAAACAGCCTAATCATTCCTTGGATCAAATCAAATATGAAAGAAAATTTATTATGGACCTGAACACACGAAGTACACGAACCGAGGTGTGACACATTTCAAAAGCACGCAAAAGAAGTAAAAGGATTGTCCAAAGACAAAACTATCAAAAGAAAGAAAGCTATAGCCTAGCAGATAGAACGGACTTGAGTGAATATGACAACCTCTATCGGGGCTATGAACGCCTGACTAGTAGTAGAACAAGGTTATACTTGGGATTTGGGGAAAACTTTTTTGGGGCTATGAATGCCTGACTAGTAGCAAAGCTCTTTCTCGAAAACCATGGTCTACTTGGAAAAGGTTGGGGCAGCTGGAAAATGTTCCAGTTACCACAATCAAGGTTCAATAAATGAGTACACATGAACACACATTGGGAAACCAACGGAAAACCTCAGATTGGAAGTCATTGAAAGATTGTTAACACCCACACCTCTTGGTTTCATTCTACTATAAAGCTACAATTTGGAAGAGTATTGATGATGAAGAAATGCCTTGGTCATTCCTCCTTTTTTTGGGGCTATTTTTTGTGAGTCCACAACACACACCCTATTTTTTGGTCCTCTAACCATGGGGACCCCCCTTTTTTTTTGTGTCTTTCAGCGTTCGGTCTTGTCTGCCCCGTTTAGTCCTCTCCCGATCAGTCTCAGAAGAAAGGGTGTCAGCATGATAAAGAAAAGAGGACACCTTTTTTTCATCCTTTTAGAGGACCATAGCATATCAAAATACTGAAATGGCCAAAAGGCCAAAAGTCAGTACTTTCAGTGTTTTTGGCCTCTGAAAAAATTGAAAGGCCGAAGGTGTCTACCTTTTGACTTTCAATGTTTTAGACCCTGAAACACTAAAAGTGCTGACGCAAGCCCGTGGGTTATAAATGGCCAAAAGGGCCCTAATCTATCTCACTTCACCATTTGTGATTCCAACTTCCCAAGAGCTCGCGACTTCACCATTTTCTCCCTCGACACTAAGACTAATTGCCCCGCACCCCCAAGCTCCATTGTGTCATCCTTCCCCACTCCTAGCTCCTTTGAGGTAAGTTCCTTCTTCATTGTCTCATTTTTTTCTTTCCCTCTTCATGGTTTAGGTTTTAGGGTTTTCGTTCCTGGTGCTTGTTGGCTTAGGGCATATGGACTTCCCTCTCTCCTGGTCTCTTAGTGCCTTTGGCACCTTCATCATTCAGCAGGGATGTCCCTCCTTGTCAGGTCAGGTCTATAACTTTTTGGTTTTGTGTTAGGGTTTTTTTTTCTTTCGGTTGCGACCATTGTGACGGGTTTTTAGGCTCCAAAAGGCTGAAAACCAAGGCAAGTTAACTCTCCAAGTACCATTCTAGAGGTTCATCCTTTTCAGTCTTTTGGACCTCCAAAAGGTTTGAAATGTTGACAGGTCCAAATCCCCAAAAGCGGTATCCACCTCATTGAAATCTTGAACTTTCAGAGATTCGGCCTTCTCGGCCTTTCGGACCTTCGAAAGGTCTGAAATGCCGACAGGTCTGAATTCCTAAAAGTGGTGTCAACCACAGTAACTTATTTAGATTTTTGGCGTCCGTAAAACCTTTATACTTTCAAATACTGACAAGTCTAACGAATTCCTGCTCTTCAATGGTGGTCTTTTGCGCTTTTGCACTTTTCAGACTCCTAACCCATTTTCGGCGCTGAAACCCTAAAAGGGCCGAAAGTGCAAAAACCTGTATTCTTGGTTATTTAGAAATTTTTTTCCTCTATTTTCTTAGTTTAGTCAGCTTTCTTTCAGTTTTCTCTTCAAATAAGATACTGATACTTACATGTTCTATTACAGGAATGCCTGAGAAAAAGATTGCGTCGCCCATGAAGTACCTATACAAGGGGAACACTCCCCTTCCAAAATTGGAAACAAGCATATTGAAATCACCGATACTAATATCCGGAATGTTGATTGGGATGAATTCCTGACAAGGTGTGCCCAACCAGTCAGGAGATCGGAGGATTGTACTTCTCTGGTATTAGTGGGATTGGTCAACGTAGTAGCACACCCAGTGGGAGTGTCCTCACCTGAACTGATCATGACCATGGAAAACCATTATGACTATGACAAAAGGGTGGTTCAAAATACAGAAGGCCAAGTGGTATTGGATATTAGGCCAGATGTCATAGAGGATATCTTCCACCTCCATAAAGGCGTAGACAAGTTTTATGACATTTTCATAGAGAAGGGAAACATGTGGTTCAGAAACAAAGGAGAAGAAGCCTTTGAAATAGTCAATAACCACTACCTCGAGCAACCTCTCCCCAAAAATAAGCTAGACAAAATAGACTTAAGGAGAGGATACATGAAAGATGATATCAAGGCAGCCATAACAATGCTAAGCCGAGTATATGGGTTACCGCAATCATTCTAACTGGAGAATTGGATGATTCTCCTATTGAAAACACTAAGAGGGGGGTGAATCAGTGTTTGATTAATTATTCTTTCAGAAATTTGAACGTAAATCAAATAGATAACATATGAAGCATAACACAATAACACATAACACCAGATATGTTTACGGGGAAACCTTGATCAGAGGAAAACCCCGGTGAGAATTAGTACCCACAAATAATTCTACTAGTATAAAGAACCTGTTAAAGTTCCTTTTCCCTATTAGGAGTAGTCTTTACAATGCAAGTACAATGACCCTGTTATGAGTCTTTACAAGAACCCTGTTAGAGGTGTTTGGCTCACTGCCAGAGCTCACTGCTCAATAAGATGAAGGCTACAACCTTTTGATGACTGATATATACTATATCAAAAGTTGAATTGTTGTAATGACACTGTTGTCTGATAAGTTCTTTTTATGCGCTAATGCTTAAATCACTTGTATACTTCTACTTCATATTGACTTGCTCATATTTCTCTTCTTAAAATCTTCTCTGCTTTTTTTTGACAACTTACAAATACAAAAGTGCATGTCTAATATATATACATGTTAGTAATAACTGAGAGGGGGGGGTGAATCAGTGGCATTATTTATTTATCCAATTTCAAACTTTAATCCACCAATCAGTACTTCTCAAATTATTAAGTCCCTACAAGATGTATGCCTTTGAAATACTTTAAACAAATAACTGTCTGTCGGTTTACCTTGTCTGTCCTTATTCTCCTTGATAACTGATAAATAGTAAACTGCATTTATCGATACTCAGTAAATATGCAGAGTATACCAGTCAATCCATAAATGCATACGTAGAATGTAAAACAATAAAGTAATAAACCATACACACATAACATAAGGATTTTAACATGGAAACCCTGTTAAGGGAAAAACCACTGGGACTGGTACCCCAAATTTTCACTCTTCTGAAGTGAGCCATGTTAGGAGCCAACCCTGTTAAAGGTTACAAACACATTTTTAAGTGCGACCTTGTTAGAGGATAATCAATACATAGGTTGTCACTTAGTATCTGGCATCTACGTTACCATCCTTGAATCAGTCTCATGATTGTCAATAGGCTTCATACAAATCTTGCTATCATCCTTGAATCAGCCTCCTTCTTAGACTGTCAATAGGCTTGAGGTAAGACCAGTGCTACTATCATGAGTCAACCTTCTGGTAATATGTTAGGATATACCTCAGTTACAAAGGAATATTAAGTCCTGCTCTGTTAAGAGACTTAATGCTTCAATGGTTAAACTAAAATAAAATGACCTATTTCTAATGCAACTGAATTGCAGATTTTCAGATCTATTTACTTACAATATATTTCTGATCAATGTATCAATACAATTCCTTTGTACTTAACTCTTTCTGCTCTGTGATGTTGTGCTCTTCTGTTCGTCGGTGTCTACAGAATTCTTTAGCTCTCCCCCAGCTTGATTGATCAGGACTGCATGAAGTTAATCCTTCATCAGTTTCTCTTTAGCATCTTCTATCAGTTCACTACCCCGTGTATCTGACTGCTTGCTTGCATCCTCTCGAGGTGAATTGTTCTTTTCTCTTATATAGACATAATTTTTCTTAATTCTAGGTTCTTGATTCTTGATTCTTGGCATGAAAAACAATCCATCCAAATTGATTTATGGCTTTAACTCCTAATTTATCTCGTATTTATCTTCTTGCGAACTATACAAATCACTTACTTAACTATGGTCAAATAAAACAAATAAAACAACCAGTTAAGTCTATCCTTTAGCTCTGCCAGCTAGATATTTTATCATTTTCTAATCTCTCTGTTCTGTCAGTCAATTCTGCAGTTCGTCACTGGTGACAACTGCCAGTTCCATCGGTGTAACTTCAATTAGCTTCAGGATCTTTGTCCCTTGGGCAACATTGGATCTTGCTCGTCGGGAAACACTATTTTTAGCTTGTTGGGCATCATGTGATTCTTCTTCTTCGGGAAACACTGTCTTCTTCTGGTCGGGCATCATTGTGACTTTATCTCTGTCTTTACCGATGGTGTGCATTCCGTCGGTGTAGTCTGTCACTTAGTGAATACTTGAATTTTATGCATTGCTAAAAGCATAACCTTTATTCCATTGATTCTTTGAAGTCTTTGGTATTATGTATATGACCATACAAAAGAGATCAAGTTGACATCAATGACAATACAAACCATTAACTGATTTAATGTCTTGCATCATCTTCAACTTAATATAGTCAACTATTTAATCAGTTACATTTCATCAATCTCTCCCTTTGGCATTGATGACAATATGCTATATTATCACACTACATTATTGCTAATACAATTGTTGAGATTCATCAAATTACCAAACAGTTTGTTTTGATAATTGATAAAATATCTGACCACCGGTAAGCTCTGTGTAAGCTTAGATTTGATTCTTGCAGTTTTCCTTTTTCTTCTTCTGATGTGTTGTGACCTCTGTTGGTGTCACTGTTCTGCTTCTTTGATGTCTTTGTCTTTTGTTTGCAACTTTTATACAAATTCTCTCCCTTTGGATATGATCTCTCCCTGTTTGGAGTAATCTGATAATGATTAGTTTCTTATGATAATATGAATACATTCTCTCCCTTTGACATTAATGCCAAAAAAATATTTTCACAAATATCTGACATTTTGTCAACCAATTTCTTCTATCCATAATATATTCCTTGAATTTCCCTTATCCATCATCAATATAACAATCTGGTCTGGTGCTTGGTTCTGATATATACCTTGTTGTATATAGATGTAGCTTTGAAGTTCAGATTGTGCTTGCATCAGTCATGAATGATATTCTGATAATATATGGTTGATGCAGCGTTCAGTCCTTTTACTGACTGCTAGACATGGGTTTTACCCCTAGTCTTTTCCTCAGGTACTCAAATGTATCCTTTGGCAGTGGCTTGGTGAAGATATCAACCAATTATTCTTTTGATTGCACATATTCAAGTATCACCTCTTCTTCTTGAACTTGTTCTCTTAAGTAATGATACTTGATGGCAATGTGTTTAGTCTTCGCAAGCATGACTGGATTCCTGGAAATATTTATTGCTTGGTTCTTTGATCTTCATATGCATCTCGTCCAGAAGTTGTTTGATCCATGCAGTATTTGAGCAGTTTGTAGCAGCAGCAACATATTCTGCTTCTGCAGTAACATCCTTGGTTCTTGCTAATCCATGTGACAAGTCTGTCACCCATAAAGAATGCTCCTCCAGTTGTGCTCTTTTGGTCATCAAGATTTTCAGCCCAACAGCGTTTGTAAACACTTTTAGTTCAAATTTGCCTTCTCTTCTATACCATAAGCCAAATTCCTCAGTATTCTTCATATATCTTAGAATTCTTTTCACAGCAGTTATATGTGATTGCCTGGGGTTAGCAGAAAATCTAGCGACAATTCCTACTGCACGTGCAATATCTGGTCTTGTGTGTACAACATACATGAGTTTTCCTATCATTGATCTGTATATAGTCTGATTTACCTCTATTGTCTTGTCTTCCTTTGTTAATTTGCGTCCATTAGCCATCGGTGTTCCAACAGGTTTGGAATCTTCCATCTTGAATATTTTCAGAACTTCTTTGATGTATTTGGACTGAGTAATGAAAATACCTTCACTTTGTTGAATGATCTATAGACCAAGAAAGAA
>MU223832.1:1389481-1413105 GCA_018584345.1 Thuja plicata | reverse complement strand
GTTCATGCTTTCATATTTACATACTTGCATACATCCAAATTTCAATTACATATCTATCGAATATCATAGCTTCATTGTTAGATTCAATTCTACTACATGTTAGCATTCTGTACTTTATTGATTTCAAGGTTAATTCCTAAATTGGGGTTTGACTGAGGCAAACCCCTCCCCCAGAACAAAATAATCTCCTTTTTTCTTGTAGGTACAGGTACAGAATAGAGGATTTGAGCCCAGATCTGGATACCCTTTTCGGCAAACTTTCAGGATCCGTGAACAAAGTCACTTTTGGATCTGTGCAGGTCAGGGTTGACATTATTGGGTCAGGGTTAACATTTGTGGGTCAAGGTCGACCTTTTTCATAAGATGACATCGGAACAAAAAATGATTTTTGGGTTTTGTTCGTCTCTGCATTTTGGTTCGGTATCAACTGTCAGTTTTTCCAGAAATAGTATACAGACCTCAGAAAATAGCATTCTTTGATCTGCAATATTTCAAGGTTAGTGCATTTCTCAGATCTTTTCAATTACAGTCATATATCATTCCTATACATAGAATTAACATAATTTAAGGTATTTCCTTTATTATTCTCCTTTCCAAATAGTTGATTCATTTGTGCATTAACCTTTCTCTTGGGGTTGATCAACTTGGATCTACCATTTGTGTATTTGGGAATTGAAAAGGAATATCTTATCTTCTCCTTAATCACAATTGCAATACATAATCAATTTAATTTAATCAAGGTTAAAAGAATGAAATACAATCTAGGTAACTCAAATCTACACCTTACATTTCAAGATAATCAATCCACAAACAATCTATAAATCAAATCAATCATTTCTATACCTTATATATTTTAGTAACACAATCCAATTCCAACACATTATATTTGGTAACATCCATTTCAAGTTCTACATATATTTCTTACGTTACACAAACTTAACTTCTCCTGATTCTTCAAATAGTGACTTTTTAGGATTCTCTTGTCTTTGTGTTCTTGACCTGCAAAACCTTGAGATGTGTCTAGCTTTTCCACGTGAGTGAAAAATGATAAGAGGTCTGATGTTATTATTCATCATGTTGTACTGCTTAGTTGTGTGTCCATTGTAATTACATATCTGACATTTAATGTTCTGATAGTTTATTTTAGGTTGATTTCCCTGATTGTGTTGATTCAGATTTATTTGATTCTGTTGTGACTGATTTCTTTGACTTGTTCTGCAATGAATAGCCCTATGACCAAATTTATTACAGGAGTAACAATATCCATTGAAAGGTCTTACCTCTTTAAAATCTCCTACCAAGTGCCCATGCTTGTTACAAGAATAAAAAAATTTGTTAACTATCTTAAGTTCATCTTTAGGTGGATCTGTTTTAGCCTCTTCAAGATTCTCAGTTTTCTTTGCTTCTACAGATTCTATTTGAGCTTTCTTTCTTTCTTGCAATGAATTGATCTCAAATTGAGCTACACTGTATCCAACACCAGTAGTATCACCTTTTAGCTTCTGTGCATAAAGCTATGATTAAATTATATTAGAACTTGTGTGTAGTTTATCAATCTTGTCTTTGCTTCTGTTAATTCAGATTCAATCTTTTTCTTGATGTTTTCTAACTCCAAAATTTTCATGTTTGCTTGCATAATTTCATCATCTAATTGTTTACTCTCTTTGTTATTTTATTCAATAGTTGTTAGCCGGCTATCTGTAAGTTGTTCATTCAGATCTTCAATCTTATCTTTTAAAGACATGTTCTCTTCATTCAGTTTCTTGACCATTTTACCCAAATCATTTGTAAAGAAATCTTTCAAATCTTTTGTTAACTTTTTGATAAGCATTTGTGAGCCATCAAATTTTAGTTTTAGTTCTTCATTTTATTTTTTAGATCTATCAAGATCCTCAAGGGCTGCTTCAAGATTATTTTTTAGATGTTTAGCTTCTGCTGAATCCACGATCTCCTCAAGTGGTTAAACTTTCTTTCAGAGGACCAGAGCTCTAATACCAATTGTTGGAAACACTGAGAAGGGGGGGTGAATCAGTGTTTGATTAATTATTCTATTTCAAAAATTTGAACATAAATCAAATAGATAACATATGAAGCATAACACAATAACACATAACACCAGATATGTTTATGGGGAAACCTTGATCAGAGGAAAACCCCGGTGGTAATTAGTACCCACAAATAATTGTACCAGTATAATGAACCTGTTAAAGTTCATTTTCCCTATTAGGATCAGTCTTTACAATGAAAGTACAATGAACCTGTTAGGAGTCTTTACAAGAACCCTGTTAGAGGTGGATCAGTTCCATTTATGCATTGATGCTTAAATCACTTGTATACTTCTACTTCATATTGACTTTCTCATATTACTCTTCTTAAAATCTTCTCCTCTTTTTTTTTGACAACTTAAAAATACAAAAGTGCATGTCTAATATAGATATACATTCCTGAATAGACGCGACTGAAAACAAGACCTTAGTCGGCCCATAAACAACATTCACAGCGCTTCCAAACAAATTGTCTTAAGCGTGTTTACAATATTGTTTAATAAATAATTACTAACTTATTACAATAGGTGCATAGCCTTTACAAAACAAAAGATTATATGCTAATCCAAAAACTGAGGTCGGCTCCATACTCTATTTTCTGAACTGTTAGTGCACTTAATCTTTCTGTAAATTTTCCGTACTATCATTCCATACCATGCATGTATAGGGTCAACACAAAAACATATCATAGAACTTATGTATGAATGTGCATAGCCTGATTCGTTCTGACGCACATGCGCTGGTGCTCTGATCGACATTATATCTCTGTTCTTCTCTGTCTTCTATACTTAGCCAATTTTTCTCTTAAAAGTTTGTTGTCAAGACTTTATATGACTTTGTTGCCATAATGAAAACATACAATAAGTCATATTCTCCCTGAGAGCCAACTTGCCAACATCTCCTGATAGAAATACTCAGAGGCCATAGGGTAAGGCTCGATTCAAGTACCATCATCAGTGACAAGTTGGCTGAACAGCTAGTGGCAGTGAAACACAACCCCAAGTTTTACATGCTTATGTGGTATACCTATTGGCAGCATGGGAAGATTACCTAGGACTCATCAAGAGGGGAAACTTAAATGACCCCAATGCATGGCCTCACATCGTGTACCCCCAACTAAAGAAAAGGGAAAAAATGTCAGAAGATAGACCAGACTAAAGGATAGTCAATGACGCCTTCATTTTCGCAATCATCCGCTCCATTGAGGGTGATTTTCTAAAAAGGATGTCAGAAGAAGCAACCGCCAAGGTGAGGGCCATAGGGGCTTATTACATACAATTCAGAACATTCACTTACATTTGGATAGCAGGATCAACTTTCAAAACCAAAGAATTTTCATAGATATCCATCCAACTGGATAATCATTTTGGAGATGGCTCGACAACTCACAAATGCATATGAACACATAAATCACAAGAAGAAGCATTGTTGGGATTTTCCCATCTCACTAGGACCATATACCCTACAGGATATGAAGGTTTGTAAATATTTGGCCTTTGAATGGGATGATTGTCCCCTACAGCTTTACAAGATAGTGTGGCCATGTTTTGACATGATAGGTACTTACAGCCACATTATTGGCAAGTTCTACCTTCATGAACCACACTTGGAGGATCACTGGAAGAACTGTGTAGATGACCATGAGGTCAGGATCCATGATTATTATAGAATGACTCTCACCCTGGCCAAGGAAGTCATAAAGAATCCTATTCCCCCAAAATTTTGGGAGCATGATTCAGATGAGGTCTTGGAGGCCATCTATACAGATGACAAGATATATGACAGGCATATCATGAACGTAGAAGTTGATAAGGATGAAAATGATGACATTGAGTTCCGGGAAAGACATGTGATGAGAACAATAGGAGAATGGATTAAGAGGCCCTACAATATGAGCTCAATACCTATGAAAAAATTGATGGATCCACCCAAGAAAGCGGATAAACATAACGGAGAGAGAATTATAGTTCCGCAATACAAGAAGGCACCACCACAGAAGTCAAGCACGGTATACAGCCATGAACGTGCAGTAGAGTATGGGTCAAACCTAAGGCCCAAGGCTCCTAAGACAAGAATGAATGGACAAATAGATATTCCCAGAAGGCCAGCATAGGTTGCATCGGATGAAGGACCCTCCACTTCTGGACAATCTCCTCCTACCACCGAAAAGGGGAAGAAGACATATAAGAGGAAGAAAACTTCTGCATCTCTGCAATTAGAAATTGCACCGGAGGACCTGCAAGAAGAGGAAGAGGAAGAGGTCCCTCTAGTCAAAAGGACATGGTCCCAAAAAAGGAGAGAGAAAGAGACTAGTAGGAAAAACCAAGAGGATCCTAAAGAGAAAGATAATCCCTTGGATGCTCTGGGATCGGATGAGTTCCAAATATTAGACTTTGAGGGTTTGGAAGGTTTCTTGGACCAAAGCTAGGAAACCCCAGGTTATGCAATTGCGTACGAGGAAGGTGGTCCTTCTCTTTTTCAACCACAGGTAATCCTAACTCCACCCCCCACTCAATTTACTAATCCATAGCCAAATATACCCATAGTGGAAGAGAGCTCTAAATCAGATCAAGGGCTCTGGAATCAAGAGTCTCCAATCACCCAAGGGGAAACTACTAATGAGCCTACAACAAAAACCAATACTGTTACAACACCTCTTCATATTCCTACCCCAGCAACTTCTCTACCACCTCCTATTACTACTCTGCCACCATTTCTCCAAACTCCACCAACCACTCTTCCACTTCTAATCCCAAATCTCCCAACACCTACTCCACCATCATCAAATCCTTTGACTTGCCACATCCAGACCCCGAGAGGATCAACAATCGTAGAGGTTGTGTCACTTTTTGAAACCACCTTAAAGGTCATGACTAGCTTCAATACCAAAGCCTCGGTTAGTTCCTCAGGAGAGGAAGACAAAGGCTAGGAAAAATAAGATGAGGCAATGGAGGAGGGAGACATGGCAGAAGAGGAAAGGGAGAAGGAAGAAGAACACCGAGGAGAAAGGAATGAACGGGGATAGAGATAGGAACAAGAAGATGGGCCAAATAAAGAGGTGAATCCAGGGTCTCAAAACTTGGATTTAGTTCTTTAAGTTAGCCCATATGAGCTGGTCACTGCATCGAGTAAGCCCACATGGTTTACTAAAGACATCCAGTTAAGGAGAAGAACTTATAAAGATGATGATGGAGGGGAAAATATAGATATGGCATCCTTAGGGAAAGTTTTTCATCAGATGAAGGTCATATTACCAGTGTGGACAATTTCCTATGTCACTCAAGACACTAGGGGGCGCTGGAAAGCATAGGTTACAGTCCCATCTGCTAGCTTCTCTCAAATGCAAGAAACTCTGGAAGACTATACATGTAAGGAGGTAGATTTAGGGGAACCCGCCAGGGAAGGGAGAAAGACACTAGTAGCCTTGGGGCTTAAACATGCTCTGGGTTTCATCAGTAATGATGAAGAAACCATAAAAACCCTGACAGAGTAGAATGAAGCCCTGAAGAAGTTCATTTACAAAATGGTTGGTCCTATTGACCCCAACTGCCCAGAGGCCTCATTACAGGAAGTGTTAGATAAAAGAAACACCCCCGACCTACCGACAGGGCTAACACCACCCTTCATCAAAGCAATTTCAGCTTGGAAGGAAGATTTTGAGCAATACGGGGAAGGTTCTATCAAGAAAATATTCAAACCTTATAGGGTTATTCTAATAGAGGCTACAAATTTGATTGATTTGATGACAGATGGGGGTGGCCTAGAGTCTAAGATGAGAAAATGGTGAGACTCCCTCCAATATTTACAGATCACTAAGAAACATCGCTTCCAAATTTTGGTAAAGATATATGAGGGTGAGGAGCTAGACAATTTTGAGACTTGGATCAAGTGCATGACCAAGATAATCAGCGTTTATGAAAAATGTCAAGCCTCCATATTAGAGAAATAGAAAGAAGTCTCAGAATGGGTGGAGGAAATAGATGATTTCTTCTCAAGGATTAGCCTTGATTTGTACTAGGACAAAGCTAAGCACATCTTACGGCCATCTAAAGAAGTGGTCCAATAATTCAGGGATATTATGGCAAGCATAGAAACTAAGGAAGCATTGCAGCAATTATTTCATTCAAAAGAAGAGATGACATAGATGACAAGCCATGTAGAGGAGATCCAGTTCTTTTCTTCCGAGCTAACCACCTTTAAAGAAAACTAAGAATGAAAGGTCAAAAAGGTAAAAGGGAAGAAGATAAACTATGAGGAAGTTCAAGAGGTCATACATAGGCTCCGGGCCACACACCAAGAAGTCTTCCCAGACTGACCCCTTGGACCACAAAGCAGTTTTGAATAAGCAATCTCTAACACTTAACAAAATTTCCTAAGGAAGGTTTTGGTCTTTCGGCCTTTCAGCCTTTCAGCCCCTGTAAGACATGCAAAATTCCAGTCTTTTAGCCTTTCGGCCCCACAAGCAGAATAGTTTTTTGGCCTTTCAGCCTTCCAAGTTCTTCGGCCTTCTGGCCTTTCAAAATCTTTGGCCTTTCGTCCCTCCAATTTTTTTGGCCTTTTTGGCCATCCAAATATTTCGGCCTTTTCGACCTCCAACAAGTCTGAACTTCAAACCAAAGTTTTGGCTATTTAACACATGAAATTTTGGGGCATTAAAAGTTTCAGAGTTGAGGTTAGGGTTTGAAAAATCTAGGTGTTTTCAGCGAGATCACATTTTTCCACACCACTTGAACTCTAGATCAGATTAACGGTTAGCTTGAGTTTGTTTTGAAGGGACTAAGGGTCTCTTACCAGTCTCCACCACTAGAAGAGCCTCCAAATGAAGAATCCAAGGAAAACTCCAAGAAACAAGAAGAAGACTCCAAGTTTTCAGAATAAACCCTCCTTTTCTCTCTTCTTCTTGGTAATTTTGACCCTCCTTGCATGGGAAAACTAATTGTAAATGGATTCAAGAATCCATGCAAGTTATCTAGTATCAGTTAAGAGTAGTTTTCCTTTCAGCAAAGTTTTAGTTTAATTTATTTTTTCTCTTTGATGCCCTAAATTTGGAATTCAGAGTTGTGGATCAAACTCTATATATTGTAATCACAAATCAATGTAAAAGGGTCAAATTCTTAATGCAATAAAGACATACATTTGGTGCTTCATTTGTGGTGTGTGAATTGCTACTACCTATGCAAAATTATTGAATGTAGCTTTCATTATTCATTATTTTCACAAAGCCTCTTGTTTATTGTGCTTTGAATTCGCATTTCTTTTAGTTGGAGTTTGTTGTTTTTTGCTTTACCTTGCTATGACGAATGCGTGGAAGAGATCATCTTTGGGATTAACAATAAATCTATCTCGTGGGTGTTCACATCTTGGTGGCTTCACAATTTGATTGATTTTGAATATCTTGCACGAGTGAATACGTCCTCTCTCCAAATGCTTGCATCCGTGGGGTAGTGAATTGTGACTTGATCTTATTTATGCTTCGTGGGTTTACTCCAAATCTCTCCCATAATTCAATTCGCAAGGAAGGGTTTACAAACGGTTCATGTCCATAGGATTTCATTTTAAGTCATTTTATTTTTTCTCATTACTCTACTCTCTACGCTCTTCCGTCTTTTAATTCTGAAAATATAAACACCTTGGAAAATACAAAATTTCATTTTATTTATCAAACCCTCATATTTGTTAAAATGAAAAAATACCAAAAAGAATTAAAGTGTTTTGCAGTTTGATGCCTTGAACGAACCAAAAAAGGCCTCCTCGTGAACAATAACATTTATCTTCAACTGAGTAACCAAGCACGTTGTAACCCAACCCTGGAGAACCTTGAGAATAACCCGTTATTCTTTCAAGAGAGGAAATTTAATCTCAAGATCCTATCAAGTTGGCTTGTGTCAAAACAACACTCAACATGATATTAGAAGAAGAAGTGTACATTGAAAAAGTTGACGGATTTGTTGACCCAAGCAAGAGGAACATGGTTTTCAGACTACACAAGGCACTATATGGACTGAAGAAAGCACCAAGAGCATGGTATGAGAGATTGCACAATTATCTGATGAAGATTGGATTCACAAGGACCAATGACAACAACAATCTGTATTTGAAGACAGAACAAGGTAAAGGTATTTTATTAGCTGAAATTTTTTTTGATGACATTATATTTGGTAGACAAGATGTGTCATGCCAAACATTTGCAAAAGAGATGCAAACTGAATTTGAGATGTCTATGTTTGGTGAAATCAAATTCTTTGTTGGCTTACAAATATATCAAATGAAGAATGGTATCTTCATTACTCAATAAAAATATGTCAAGGAGATACTAAAATTTTTTGGAATGGAAGAATCAAAACCAGTAAGTACACCCATGGCTACTGGACAAAAGTTAACAAAAAATGATGATACAAAAGAGGTGAATCAAACCCTTTACAGGTCAATGATTGGAAAGCTGCAATATGTTGTGCATAGCAGACCTGATATTGTTCTAGCTATTGGAATTGTTGCAAGATTTTTTGCCAATCCCAAGGAAACTCATATGATGGTAGTAAAAAGAATCCTGAGATATTTGAAAGGAACAGACGAATATGTTCTGTATTACAAAAAGAATGATAAGTTTGAGCTCAAAGTTTACAATGACTCTGATTGGGCTGGAAATGTGGATGACAGGAAAAGCACCACAGGTAGCGCATTTCTTTTGGGAAAGATATTGGTTTCATGGATAAGAAAGAAACAAAATTGTACCTCACAATCTACAGCTGAAGCTGAGTATGTGGTAGCAGCAGTTAACTGCTCTAATATTGTGTGGTTGAAGATACTACTAAAAGGTATCAAAGAAGAGATCACATAACCAATTGTTATATATTTTGATAAAATGAGTGCCATTAATATTTCTAAGAACCCTATGATGCACTCTAAGACAAAGAATATGCTATCAAGTATCATTACTTGAGGGAGCTAGTTCAAAACAAGCAAGTGAGACTGGAATATGTGCATACTAAGGAACAGTTAGCAAACATATTTACAAAATCACTACCCAAGGATGCTCATGAGTATCCATGAGGTAAATTAGGGGTGATTCCCCTAACTAAGGCTAATTAGTTCAGCATGGAACTGTTGCATCAAATTTTATATTCAGAATATTTGACAAATTGATGCACAGGCAGTCAGACTTTAGGAAGCTGTCTAAGGCTGTGAAAGAAAGACAAGGATAGAAAATAGGATCATTCATAAGCAAGATGACAAGAAAAGCATGATACTGAGTTAGAATAGAAGAATCTGCATGATGAAGATGTCAATGTCTTTGGCATTGTTGTTAAAGAGGGAGAGTTTACTATACTTAGAGAAAAAGGGAGAGTTTACTGAAAGAGGGAGTCTGCAGATGAACAGAAATAGAAAGATTTTAGTGTGATTACAGACACAGAGGGAGAAATGTTTTACAAGATGAGAATGAGAATGAAGCTAAAGACAATAATGAAGATTTGTTCATATCAAGGTGTTAGAATGAATTTAGAATAACTGAGAGGGGGGTGAATCAGTTATCTTCGGGTCTAGATGTACCAATTGAAACTTTATAGAACTTTAAACAACTCAGATCTTCTCAATAGCAATAGCATAAGTCAACAACATAAATATGTAGTTTATTGTTTAAATGTAATCAGCTTGTAGAAACTTAACAGTAAAACACAGCATAAACATTCACACAAGTTGATGCTATTATTTAACGTGGAAACCCAAATTGGGAAAAAACACCAGTAACATGCTACCAAGTTTTCACTCTTCCAAAGTGAGCTCTACTAGGAGCCAACCCTATTAAATGTTACAAAACACATTGCTAAATGTGACCTGGTTAAATGATTTAATCACCCTGTCAGGATTTATACAATGACTGTTAAGTCAACCTAGTTAAAGGATTTTGACTGATACAATGGTTAGAAAGTAATCAGCGGGTGTGATCTGATACATACAACTTACTTTGAAAATCCAAATCCAATTCATCTCTTATGCTAATTCACTAAGTGGCCTCCATTCTCATGTCAATCTTCAAATCTGCTCAGAAAAAAGCAATCACTTTCACAACTCTTTCCTTCTCTGTTCAGCCTTCTTTGCTAGATCATGCCAATCAGTCAATTAACCATGCAATTCTCTTGCATACACTTTTCACATGAATACATCTCCTTGAATAATTCCTTGAGGTTATCTTATACCTCTTCATCTAGGTAAAATAAATCTTTTCCACTTAATCAAGATCGTAGATCTTAGGTTAGGTCAGATCCAACAGATCTTTCCGTCATTTACATTTAATTTACTTCTCCAAAGTAATCATTAATTAAATCTTGGATCCATGCATTAATTACAGTTATCTGTGCATTTAAATAGTGTGGACCAGTTGTGCTTATCCTTAATTAACTTTACATATCCCAATAAATTCAATTATGTCGGCCAGAGATCTCTAATCTCAACAATTACCAAAATATTGTTGCTCGGCCAACACTGTGTTCTTCCACTCGGTCATCACTATTTTCCTCGCCAATTTACTGGTGCTCGATCTATACTAAGAAATTATGCTCGGCATACACTGGTGCTCGGTTGACACAAACTTCACGCGGCATATATTGTTCCCAGTAAAACTGACATCTTGACTTAGTGTAATGGATAAACAACACATTACTTTTCCAATGTGCCAACTGATCAAGTACCCTTGTAATTTCTCATAACTCATCCATTTCACTCGGTCTTCTTTTTATCCTTGCCTTCAAATCTTCTTCAAAAATCAATAGATATGGTAATCAAACAGATAGCAATAGTCTCACTAGTTAAGGTTTGACATCAATGACAAAACAACAATTGTTTACATTATAGTTTTCCAACAATCTCCCTCTTTGGCATTGATGGCAACACTAATCAATAAAACAATAATTTTACAAACATAATTACCATACAATCCAAAAAATCTGCCTGTGTTCCTTGATATGAAAAAATCTTCATTAATGTCTTTAGCTTCATTATGATTCTCATCTTGTAAAACATTTCTCCCTTTGTGTCTGTAATCACACTGAAATATTTCTATTTTTGTTCAACTGTAGACTCTCTCTTTGAGTAAACTCTCCCTTTTTCTCTAAGTATAATAAATTCTCCCTCTTTCAGTAAACTCTCCCTCTTTGACAACAATGCCAAAGACATTGACATCTTTATCATGTAGATTCTTCTATTCTAACTCAATATCATCTTGCTTATGACTGATCCTCTTTTTTGTCGTTGCCTTTCTTTCACAGCTTTAGGCAGCATCCTAAAGTGTGACTTCCTGTGCATCAATGTGTCAAATATTCTGAATATAACATTTGATGCAACAGTTCCATTCTAAACTAATTAGCCTTGGTTAGGGGAATTGCCCCTAATTTACCTCACAGATACTCATGGGCATCCTTGGGTAGTGCTTTTGTAAATATGTCTCCGAACTGTTCCTTAGTATGCACATATTCCAATCTCACTTCCTTGTCTTAAACTAGCTCCCTCAAGTAATGATACTTGATAGCTATATGCTTTGTCTTAGAGTGCATCATAGGGTTCTTAGAAATATTCATGGCACTCGTGTTATCACAATATCTAACAACTAGTTCTGTGATCACTTCTTTCATACCTTTCAATAGTATCTTCAACCACACAATATTAGAGTAGTTAATTGTTGCTGCCACATACTCAGCTTCAGTTGTAGATTGTGAGGTGCAATTATGTTTCTTGCTTGTCCATGAAATCAATCTCTTTCCTAGAAGAAATGTGCCACCTGTGGTTCTTTTCCTGTCATTCACATTTCCAGCCCAATCAGAGTCAGTGTAAACTCTGAGCTCAAACTTATAATTCTTTTTGTAATACAGACCATATTCATCTGTTCCTTTCAAATATCTCAGAATTATTTTTACTTCCATCATATGAGTTTCTTTGGGATTGGCAGAAAATATTGCAACAATTCCAATAGCTAGAGCAATATCAGGTCTATTGTGTATAACATATTGCAACTTTCCAATCATTGACCTGTAAAGGGTTTGATTCACTTCTTTTGTATCATCAATTTTTGTTAACTTCTGTCCAGTAGCCATGGGTGTACTCACTGGTTTTGATTCTTCCATTCCAAAAGTTTTTAGTATCTCCTTGATATATTTTGATTGAGTAATATAGATACCATTCTTCATTTGATATATTTGCAAGCCAACAAAGAATTTTATTTCACCAAACATAGACATCTCAAATTTAGTTTGCATCTCTTTCACAAATGTTTGGCATAACGCTTCTTGTCCACCAAATATAATGTCATCAACAAAAATTTCAGCTAATAAAGTACCTTTATTTTGTTCCAGTCTTAAGATACATATTTTTGTTGTCATTTTTTCTTGCAAATCCAATCTTTATCAGGTAATTTTTGAATCTCTCATACCATGCTCTTGGTGCTTGCTTTAGTCCATACAGTGCCTTGTGTAATCTATTAACCATGTTCCTCTTGCTTGGTTCAACAAATCCATCAGCTTGTTCAATGTACACTTCTTCTAATATTCCATTCAGAAATGTTGATTTTACATCCATCTGATAAAATTTAAAACCTTTGTAGGCTGCATATGCAAGTAAGTTTATGACTCCTTCCAATCTTGCAACTGGGTTGAATGTTTCTCCATAATCAATTCCTTCCTCTTGTGCATAACCCTTGCATACCAGTCTAGCTTTATTCCTTATTACTTCTCCATGTTCATTCATCTTATTTCTGAATACCCACTTAGTACCAATTACATTTTTGTCATTCGGCCTAGGTACAAGTGTCCAAGTCTTATTCTTCTCAATATGTTCAATCTCTTCATTCATGGCTTGTATCCAGTCTACATTTTCTAAGGCATCTTTCACTATTTTAGGCTCAAAATCACATAACAAGCATGTACCGTCTCTCAGAGCTTACTTCTTGTCATAACTACAGAATCCTTTGATCCTATGATTTGATCAGGTTTGTGGTGCCTCCTTACATACTTTTCTAGAGTAGGTTCTTTCTTTGCTTCAGATTCATTATTCTCATTCAATTTAGGTTGATTTTGTGTCTCGGCATCTTCATCAGATAGCTTGGAAATTACCTCTTGTTGTCTGGAAACCTCATTCCATGACTCGGTAGGTGCCGACTGTTTCTCAGCAACCTCCTTCTCAGGTTCAAGTAATACATTAGAATCTTCCTCATCCAGATAGACAAACGATTTGTAACTTTTAGGTTCCTTTGTGCTTTCTGCTTCATTTCTTTCTGCATATTCATTAATTCTAACATTTGCACTTTCCACAATTTTGTTAGTGTTAGCATTCAAACACTTATATGCTTTACTTTTAGTTGAATATCCAAGAAATATGCCTTCCTCACCTTTAGCATCAAGTTTTCCATTTTTGTTATCCTTCAGTATAAAACATTTTTTTCCAAAAACTTTGAAATATCTTACATTAGGTGCATATCCATACCATAGCTCATAAGGTGTAGCATTAGTACCTTTCTTGACTTGTACTCTATTCAAGGTATAGACTGTTGTACTTATAGCTTCTCTCTAATATTTCTGTGCAACATTCTTCTCCATTATTAGTGTTATGGCACATTCCATGATAGATCTATTTCTTCTTTCAGCAATACCATTCTGTGGTGGTGTCCTAGGTGCGGACATCTATCTTTTTATACCTCGGTCATTGCAGAATGTGTTAAACTCATTAGAAATAAACTCGCCTCCTCAGTCAGATCTCAAATATTTCATACTTTTGCATGTCTCCTTTTCAACTTTTGCCAAGTACCACTTAAATAACTAGAATGCATCAGATTTTTCCTTAAGAAACATAACAATCATCATTCTAGAGTAATCATCAACAAATAGAATAAAATATCTATCTCTATAGTAACTTTTCTCTCCAATGGGACCACAAAGGTCAGTATGAACAAATTCTAGAATTTCCTCAGAAGTATGAGTCTTTCTTTTGAAACTAGATTTAGTCATTTTTCCCAATTGACATTGCTTACACATTGCATTTTCAGGTTTATTTAACTTAGGCAGCCCTTTAACCTTTTTCAATTTTCTTATGCTTACCAAGTTATCAAATTTTACATGACACAACCTTTTATGCCATAACCAAACATCATTATATTGTGCAAAAAAGCATGTCTCATCAACTAAGTTCAAATAGAACAAGTTACCTTTTGTTTGCTCTCCACTTCCAACTAGTTCTCCAGTGGCATCATAGATCTTTGCCTTCTTGTGATGGAATTCAACTCTATAACCAAAAGTATTCAGCTATGCAACACTCAATAAATTATAGTTAAGATCATCAACCCAATATACATTGTTAGATCTGATCTTGTCAGTCAAGTTAATTGATCCTTCCCCTTTAACAAGACATGGTGCATCATTACCAAATTTAACATAACCACCATTGCACTGATCTAAGGTTTCAAATTTATCCTTGTCACCAGTCATGTGATGTGAACAACCACTGTCAATAATCCAACGGTCACCTTTACTCATAAAATAAATTAGTGCAATTTTCTCATCAACATCAGAATCATATTTTATAGCAACATACACAACTTGTATATCATTTTCATCAGAATTATCAGTTCCACTGTCAGAAGGTTCTTCGGCTATATAGCAAGATTTATTACCTTTGTCTTTATAATCCTTATACTTTTTGAATTCTCGGTCATCCTTTCTTTCATTATACTTGTTATCCCTTCTTTCATCTTTTTCATTCTTATCAGGACATCTAGCAGCAATATGACAAACTTTGTTACATGAAAAACAAATGATAGTAAGTATACCTTTGAATTTTCCTTTTCCTCTAGATAGTCTTCTTGCCATAAGTGCCTCAAGTTCTTCCAGATCATCATCTGTATTGTCGTTGTCACTGTTTACACATTTCTTTCTTTTCTTTGATTTGTTAAGGACCAACTGGGATCTAAATGTGGAATCAATAGCTTGTGGAGTGTAGTTATCAAAATTTGACATCTCAAATGCAGTAAGTCTTCCTACCAGACCTTCTAAAGTCAAATTGTTATTAGGAGTACATCTTAATTATTTAATTGTAGAGACTCTAATAGCGTATACAAGAAGAAGAGTTATCAGTACCTTTCTCATAATGGTGTTATCATCAATGGTTCCATTAGCTCCTCTAATAGCATTCACAACTTCTTTTATCCTACCACAATATTGAACTATATTTTCTCCTTTTTGCATTTTCATTTCATCAAACTTACCTCTTAAACTTTCAGATTTGGCACTCAACACATCTGTATCTCCTCCATAGATGGTTGCTAGGGTATCCCACATCTTCTTTGCATTTTTATAGTTCTTTATGTCTTCAAATTCAGGATAGCTCAGGGATGATACGATCTCCAACATTGCTTGATTGTGTTCTTGCTTTTCTCTTAACTGTTCAGCAGTGAGAGGTGTTGATGGGCCTACATAATTATGTTCAATATAGCGCTTACAAACATCACCAATACCATCCAGATGAAATTTCATCAAACTCTTCCATCAGGGAAGTTATCATTGTTCAACTTTGGTACCTCCTTTTTATACATCTTGATCTTTTTGCTCCAAGTACCTTCAAACTATTTTTAAGAGACCAGAAGCTCTGATAGCAATTGTTAGAATGAATTTAGAATAACTGAGATGGGGGTGAATCAGTTATCCTCAGGTCTAGATGTACCAATTGAAAATTTATAGCACTTTAAACAACTTAGATCTTCTTGGTAGCAATAGCATAAGTCAACAACATAAATATGTAGTTTACTGTTCAAATGTAATCAGCTTGTAGAAACTTAACAATAAAACACAACATAAAAATTCACAAGTTGACACTAGTATTTAACGTGGAAACCCAAATTGGGAAAAACCACCAATAACATGCTACCAAGTTTTCACTCTTTTGAAGTGAGCTCTGCTAGGAGCCAACCTTGTTAAAGGTTACAAAATACATGGCTAAATGTGACCTAGTTAAAGGATTTAATCACCCTGTCAGGAGTGTCCTTGTTAGAGGTCTTAGAACATTCCACCTGAATTTCACCTTGCTCAAAGGATTTATACAATGACTATTAGGTCAACCTAGTTAAAGGATTTTGACTGATACAATGGTTAGAAAGTAATCAGCAGTTGTGATCTGATACATACAACTTACTTTGCAAATCCAGATCCAATTCAGCTCTTATGCTAATTCACTAAGTGGCCTCCATTCTCATGTCAATCTTTAGATCTTCTTGGAACTTTGTCAAGCAATCACTTTCGCAACTCTCTACTTCTCTATTCAGCCTTCTTTGCTAGAGCATGCCAATCAGTCAATTAACCATGCAATTCTCTTGCATACACTTTTCACATGCATACATATCCTTGACTAATCCCTTGAGGTTATCTTATACCTCTTCATCTAGGTAAAATAAATATTTTCCTCTTAATCAAGATCGTAGATCTTAGGTTAGGTCAGATCCAATGAATCTTTCTGTCATTTAAATTTAATTTACTTCTCCAAAGTAATCATTAATTAAATCTTGGATCCATGCATTAATTACAGTTACCTATGCATTTAAATAGTGTGGACCAATCATTCTTATCCTTAATTAACTTTACATATCCAATAAATTTAATTATGTTGGCCAGAGATCTCTAATCTCAACAATTACTAAAATACTGCTACTCGGCCAACATTGTGTTCTTCCACTCGGTCATCACTTTTTTCCTTGCCATTTTACTGGCACTCGATCGATACTAATAAATTATGTTTGACATACACTGGTTCTCAGTCGACTCAAACTTCACTCAGCATATACTGGTCCCAGTAAACTGACATCTTGACTTAGTGTAATGGATAAACAACACATTACTTTTCCAATGTGCCAACTGATCAAGTGCCCTTTTAATTTCTCATAACTCATCCATTTCAATCGGTCTTCTTGTTATCCTTGCCTTCAAATCTTCTTCAACAATCAATAGATATGGTACTCAAACAGATAGCAATAGTCTCACCAGTTAAGGTTTGACATCAATGAAAAAACAACATTTGTTTACATTGTATCTTTCCAACACAAGGAACACAGGTAGACTTTTTGGATTGTATGGTAACTATATTTGTAAAATTATTGTTTTAATGTTTAGTGTTTCCATCAATACCAAAGAGGGAGATTGTTGGAAAGCTACAATGTAAACAATTGTTGATTTGTCATTGATGTCAAACCTTAACTGGTGAAACTATTGCTATCTGTTTGAGCACCATATCTATTGATTGTTGAAGAAGATTTGAAGGAAAGGATAACAAGAAGACCAAGTGAATGGTTGAGTTATGAAAAATTACAATGGTACTTGATCAGTTGGCATAGTCGTAAAGTAATGTGTTGTTTATCTATAACAATAAGTCAAGATGTCAATTTACTGGGAAGAGTATATGTCGAGCAAAGTTTGTGTCGATCGAGTGCCAGTAAATTGCCAAGGAAAATAGTGATGACTAACAAGAAGAACATAGTGTTGGTCGAGCAGCAATATTTTGGTAATTGTTGAGATTTGAGATCTCTGGCCGACATAATTGAATTTATTGGGATATGTAAAGTTAATTAAGGATAAGCATGATTGGTCCACACTATTTAAATGCACAGATAACCATAATTAACGAATGGATCCAAGATTTAATTAGTGATTGCTTTGGAGAAATAAATTAAATGTAAATGATGGAAAGATCCATTGAATCTAACCTAACCTAAGATCTATGATCTTGATTAAGCATAAAAATTTTATTTTACCTAGATGAAGAGGTATAAGATAACCTCAAGGGGCTATTCAAAGTGTGAGATGGATGTGAAAAGTGTATGCAAGAGGATTGCATGGTTAATTGATTGATTCACATGATCTAGCAGAGAAGGTTGAGTAGAGAAGCAGAGAGTTGCAAAAGTGATTGCTTGACAGATTTCCAAGCAGATATGAAGATTGAAATGAGAATGGAGGCCACTCAGTGAATTAGCATTAGAGCTGAATTGGATCTGGATTTGCAAAGTAAGTTGTATGTATGAGATCACACCTACTGATTAATTTCTAACTATTGTGTCAGTCAAATCATTTAACCAAGTTGACCTAACAGTCATTGTATAAATCCTTTGAGCAAGGTGACATTCAGGTGGAATTTTCTAAGACCTCTGACAAGGCCACTCCTGATAGGTTGATTAAATCCTTTAACCATGTCACATTTAGCAATGTGTTTTGTAACCTTTAGCAGGTTTGGCTCCTAGCAGAGATCACTTCAAAAGAGTGAAAACTTGGTAGCATGTTACTAGTGGTTTTTCCCAATTTGGTTTTCCATGTTAAATATTGGTGTCAACTTGTTTGAATGTTTATGTTGTGTTTTACTGTTAAGTTTCTGCAAGCTGATTACATTTGAACAGTAAACTGCATATTTATGTTGTTGACTTATGTTGTTGCTACCAAGCAGATCTGAGTTGTTTAAAGTGATATAAAGTTTCAATTGGTACATCTAGACCTAAGGATAACTTATTCCCCTCCCCCCTCTCAGTTATTCTAAATTCATTATAACAGGAGGATCATCCACAATGGCTTCATTAGGAATAGAGTAATCAATATCCAAATCCAAAGGTTCATCCCAAATAGGAGGATTATCATCCCTATAAATAAAGCACATTGTAGGAGTGCCATAAATCACTAAAGGTTGATCCCTAAAGGGGAAATAAGGTAAATTATATTCTAAAGTAGGCTCATAGAAAAGACATATATTAGGAGAAGAATTAAGATCAATCCTCAACTCATCTCCATAAAGAGAAATATGATGGAGAGAAAGATTAAAGTTATCTTCTTTCTCTAATATATCCTTAAAAGGTAATACAAGAGAGGACAAAGCAACATCAAACACACTACATAAAGTCTTTCTAGGTGTAGCATCATGCAATGGTAAGGTAAGAGGAAGATGTTGTTTAATCCCAAAAGTTATAGAAAGATGTTTGGGAAACACTTGAAACAACTTGTGCAACATGATAATGAATAAAGAAATGCATAGAAAATAGATTTAAATATATCCAAATCCATTCAAACAAAATCTATAAGCATGAAAAATATAAATTATTTTGTATTTTTAAAGAAATGTTGTGATTTTTTTTTTTTTTGACATATAAATGCAAGAGCGTAAAATAAATCTACTTTTAAATGCATGTAAGATCTAAAATCTAACACCAAAAAAGAAAGAGTTGTCTATCGTGGGTTCACCAATATGTAACATAAGAAATGTAAGATGTTACCAAAATGTAGGATAAGATGGATGTTGTTACATTTGAAATTAGAATGTTTATTGAAATGTGAGGGGAAGATAAGATGATCCTTTTAACCTCAAATACACAAAGGAAGGATCCAAGTTGATTAGCCCTAAAGGAAGGATCAATGCATAAATGAATCAATCTATTGGAAATGAGAGCAAAGAGGAAGACCTTAGATCGCGTTTATATAAAAGAATGTGTGAAAACTTTAATTGAAATGAATAGGAGAAAAGTACTAACCTTGAAATGTTACAGATATGAAGAATGCTATTTTAGGGGGTTTGCATTGAGTTTCTGGAAAATCTACAACTGGATCTAGAATAGAAACGCAGAGACAGACAAAACCCAGAAATAATTTTCTGATCTGACATAGTTTTGATTTTGACCCTCAAGTCAATGTCACCATTGACCCAAAATTTCTAATTCTGACCTATGACAGAATTGAGCTCCAGAATCTTGACAGAAAATCTATTTCCAGTTCCTAGTAGTTTTCCAAAAAGGGTATCCAAATCTGCACTCTGATCCACTATTTTGAACCTGTACCTACAAGAAAAATGGATTGTTTGTTGGGGGAGGGGTTTGCCTTAGTCAAACCCCAATTTAGGAATTAACCTTGAAATCAATAATTGAAATAAATAATGCTAGAAAGTAGTTGAAGTGAATCTAATAATGAAGCTATGATATTCAATAGATATATAATTTTATTTTGAATGTAAACAAGTATGTAAATATGAAAGCTTGGAATCAATGTTAGACACCATAAACCTCCATGATTGTATGCTTGGAATCCACCTTAAAGAGAGAATTAATGAATCTTTAGGATGCACAAAGGATCTTGAAGGAAGATCACACCACCATGATGGATAGATGTAGGGCTTGAATGATGAATCTTGAATGCTTGAACCAAATCCCTTCAAAGGCTTGAAAGATTGAATCCTTGATCTTCAATGGAGAACTTGAATGCTTGAGAGGAAGACTTGAACACTTTGAAGGCTTGAAAACATGTAGAACAATGGATGCTTGAATATTTTTGTTTCTTGGATAGTAGATGATTTGTACTTGATATGACTTAGTGCTTAGTTTCTTTCTTAGAGAGACTTAGAGAAAATGAGAGGAGAAAACTTCCTTATATATGAAACTAGGGCACAATCTTCTAGAGAGGCCTACATAAAAGAATTAAATTCCAATTAGACCTATATCCCTAGAAGAGGACCTATATTAAATATAATTTAAGATTCATCATTTTGGAACCCAAAACAGTCGACCCGAAAGCGGGAATTAAATCTTTCAGAAGCCTGACATCCGAAAACCATGAAAACTTGAAATCTGGACCTTGGGCCAAAAAAAGGTCAAGGTCAAGCTTGACCTAGGTCAAGGTTGAGGTCAACCTTGACTCAAAAAGGTCAACTTTGACCCTGAGGTCAAAAATCTCAGTTTTGCAGTTTATGATGCCAAAAATAGGCCAGAGAAAAGTGGGAAATGGGGCAGAACAGGGGAAAAAGCCAGATCCAAATCAGATACCCATTCAAGGTGCTTTACATGACCCCAAACCACTTACTCAGAAGACTAAACCACTCCACAATGGAAGTGCTTCCATTTTCTGACTATACAACAATATAATACAATTTCACATATTTGGATAGTTTTTAATCAACAAGTGTAACATGGACCTGGATGTACTATTTTTTCAAAATCAATAAAGATAAGTGCTTTTCTCTTTCATCTGTGGGAATTGACTCAACTTCATTTTTTATTAGTCCCTTGGATAAAATCTTTAGATTTTCTTCAAAGTGATAGTTTGATGTTACATACTTAATTGATTAAATTTATAGCTTTCATTATCAATTGGTATTTTCATCTTGCATGGTTAAATTCAATTGATTGTGGCCACAATCAATTGGTCTGTCATTTGAGGAGTTAAACTCAATTGAGATAGTTGTGGATTTGTCTTAAGATACGTGCTCATCATAACACCTTTGAAGTGACATGTTTCTTGCAAACTGTCTTTGAGGTTGTACCTAGGGTTGAGATGATTTTAACTCTATTTCCCCTGATAGAATAAGGCACTAGTGTAATCATTATTTGGATTATAGTTATTCAATTCATTTTTTATAGTTTTGTGATATCTTATCTATCTGTTCATTTCAATTTACATACATATTTACTAAACATTTTTTCAATTACTCAAAGTATTTTAGTTTACAGTTTATGATATATTGCTTTCAGCTAGATTTCTTTCAAGTGCCTTTCCATACTTGAGAGAGAGGTTTTGAGGTGTATTATATCTACTATAAAAAGCCTTAAGACTTGATGTTAGAATAGTCCCAAAGGATAACTGAGAGGGGGGGTGAATTAGTTATCAGCTAATTAAATTCTTTTTATTATTAACTCCAGAATACAATAAAGTAAATGCACATTCAGATAACACAATAGACAACACCACAATTTGGTTACGGGGAAACCAAATGGTAAAAACCCCAGTGGGAATTGACACCCACAATGAACTATACTTGTTTATAATAATCCCTGTCAGATGATCTTGCAACCCTATTAGGAGTTGTTATTTACAATGCAATAGGTATAGTGACCTGGTTAAGGGTCTGACCCTGTTAGGAGTCTTTTACAAATGACCCTGTTAAGGGTGAGGACTCACTATCCAAAAGCTCACTGCTTCAATGGTGAAGGCTACAACCTTCTGTAGAAAAAATATGCACTATATCTGATGATGAACTGTAGAGTAGAC
The DNA here is from genome assembly GCA_018584345.1 of Thuja plicata. Taxonomy (NCBI): domain Eukaryota; kingdom Viridiplantae; phylum Streptophyta; class Pinopsida; order Cupressales; family Cupressaceae; genus Thuja; species Thuja plicata. Next base: position 1,391,027 of record MU223832.1, on the reverse strand, counting down.
CTATTGTCTTGATTAGTTCCAATGTATTGTAATCTTTCACTTCTTCACATAGATCCTTGATGAATGAAACACAACTGATATTCTTCTCTGTACTTTTTCTGTCTTATCTTATCATTCACATTTAGCGTTTCACAAATGAACTACTATAAATATTTTTCTCAAGGTATGAGATCATGGGACCTATTAGGCAACTCTTCATAACATACTTGTCATCTTAACTAACCATGCAAGCATAATTACAACCACGCAATATAAAATGAATAGATGCGACACTTCACAAAGTCGGCCTCACCAAATTAACTCTAACATTGCAATCTTGTTGAAACATGTTTGGTGCATTCAGATAGCTATCTTCAACTCATAATTAAACTTGAATATACACACGTATATCCCAAAGATAAGCACAACTCAAGAACCAATGCAATACGTTAGCTCTGTATATACGAACTCTAGAAACTGTAACTGCCGCTAACAGAATTACACAACACAACTAAAACTTCATATCTAAGTCTGCGTGTATGAACAAAACATAAACAACATGTCTACAACATGAATATAACTGTGCAAGACTTAATAGCATCATTATGATAAGTACATATAAAACACTGTTGTGTATTATATGTTTTCATCAATGACAAACATTCAATCAACTAGCTGCCAGAAATAAATCTCCAATAATCTCCCCCTTTGACATTGATGGCAACATATGATATTAAAAACATCTTCAGCACATGGTGTCCTCTTTCTTTTTACAATCTTCTCAATATCCTCATCAAGGATTCCTCTACACTACTGCAGCTCCTCTATTTGTGTTTATACTCCCCCAGGGTATATGCTCCCCCTTACTATATAATCCCCCTTTGACATAATGGCAAAGGGTGCCATAAACAATTAGGCACAGGTACTACTCCAGAAGTAGAGTAGTCAACCATTCATCAGTCACTATGGACTGATGTTCTTGCTACTTTATCTAATCAAACTCAGGAGAGGGAATTACTCCCAACTTCTCCCTGAGATACTCAAAATTATCTTTTGATAAAGGCTTTGTGAAAATATTTGCCAATTGTTCTGTGGTGCTCACATAGTCCAATTTTACTTCATTATCTGCAACTTTTTCTCTAAGAAAATGGTATTTGATCTCAATGTGTTTTGTCTTTGCATGCATCACAAGATTCTTGGACATGTTGATAGTACTGGTGTTATCACAGTGAATAAAAATAGGATAATCAACCTGTATACCAAAATATTTAACCATCTGCTTGATCCAAACCATTTTTGAACAATTCAATGTTGCTGCAACATATTCAGCTTCTGTTTTCAATTGAGAGATATGCTTCTTGCTTACCCAAGAAACCAACCTATCTCCAAGAAATACTGCTCCTCCAGAAGTACTCTTCCTGTCATCAATACAACCTACCTAATCTGCATCTGTATACACATGAAGTTGTACATTCTCTAATTTAGGATACCATAAACCATAGTCTATAGTTCCCTTTAGATATCTGAATATTCTCTTTATTGCCATTAGGTGATTCTGTTTTGGTTC
>MU223832.1:1375705-1389355 GCA_018584345.1 Thuja plicata | reverse complement strand
CAATATTTCCTTCACATATTTGGACTGATTTATGAATATTCCTTTATCTGTCTACTTTACATTTAATCCCAAAAAATATTTTATAGGACCAATCATGCTCATTTCAAATTCATTCTGCATTTCTTTTGCAAATTTTGCACTAATCTTGTCATTACCTCCAAAGATAATGTCATCAACAAATATGGCAACAATTAATAATCCATCAGGTGTCTCTCTTATGAATAGGTAACAATCTGCAGCTCCTTTCTTGAATCCAATCTTGGTAAGATAACCATCTAGTCTCTCATACCAAGCTCTTGGGACCTGTTTAAGTCCATAGAGTGCTTTCTTCAATCTACATACCATGTCTAGTTTATCTGATAGATTAAATCCTTCAGGTTGTTCTATGTAGAATTCTTCCTTCAAGTCACCATTCAGAAAGGCTGGTTTGACATCCATTTGATATACTTTGAAGTCTTTGAATGTTGTATAGGCCAAGAATAACTTGATGGCTTCTAGTCTACTCACAGGGGCAAATTTTTCAGTGTAATCTATTCCTTCCCTCTATGCATATCCTTTACACACTATTCTTGCTTTCTTTATGACCACTGTACCATCTTCATTTATCTTACTCCTGAATACCCACTTTTTTCCAATCACATTTTTGTCACTAGGTCTAGGAACTAATCCCCATGTATCATTTTTGATTATTTGATCTAATTCTTCTTCCATTTCTTTCTACCAATCAGAATCCTTGCATGCATCTTCAACACTTAAAGATTCAATCTGTAAAAGTAAACATACCTCTTCATCCAATGTTAAACTTTTTGCTTTAGATCTAGTCAGAACATTGCTGCTCTGATCTCCAATGATATCATCTTTTGAATGGTATCTAGATGTGCATTTTGAAACTTTTGGTGTGAGATCCTCATCTATAATCTTTGATACTTCTTTGTTTGATTCAAGTTCATCACATGATACATCAATGCAATCAAACATTCCTTCAATAACAATGTCTTTACTACTAGGCATGGGTTCATCCTCAATAATAGGTGCATATTCATAGTACCTCTCTTGAATCATGAACTTCTCATCAATGTTTACATGAGTACTTTCAATTATCTTCTTTAATCTTAAATTGAAACATTTGTATGCTTTGCTTTTGGTAGATTAACCAAGGAAAATACCTTCATCACTTCAGGCATCAAACTTACCAACAGCATAATCTCTCTTGATGTAGCACTTGTTGCCAAAGATTCTAAAGTATTTTACTGTAGGTACATTACCAAACCAAAGTTCATAAGGTGTCTTATCTACACCTGGTCTTAGTTGTGTTTTGTTGATAGTATAGACTGTTGTATTAACTGCATCTCTCCAATAGGTGTGTGCAACTTTTCCTTCAATCATCATAGTGCGCACTGTATCAAGTATGATCTTGTTCCTTCTTTTTGCTACCCATTCTGCTGAGGGGTTCTGGGTGCACTCAATTGTCTTTTGATTCCATGTTCTTCACAGTAGTCATAAAATTTGTCAGAGGTGAATTCTCCTCCTCCATCTGATCCTAGACATTTTAGTTTTAATCCAAATTCATTCTCAACTTTGGCTTTGAATATTTTGAAATTCTCAAATGCTTCAGACTTCTCCTTTAAGAACACAACCCACATCATCCTTGAAAAATCATCTACAAAAAAAATGATATACCTTTCTCCATAGTATGATCTTGTTTTAGTAGGACCACATAAATTTGTATGCACTAGGTCTAACTTGTTTTCAGCTGAGTTTTGCTTGCTTCTGAAAGAGCTCCTTACATGTTTTCCCATAACACATTCCCTGCACATTGTGTCAACTAGTTTTGCAATACTTGGAAGGTCTCTAACTACCTTGACATTTCTTATCTTTACTATATTGTCAAAATTGATATGACATAGTCTCTTGTGCCATAACCAACTGTCATCCACTTTTGCAACAAAACAACTTACATCAGAATTGAGCTGCAAAACATTACCTTTTTTTTTTAGCCTAAAGCAATCGTGTCTCCTTCTTTGTTTCTAATAATGCATTTTTTTTCTTTGAATTCCAAATGAAAACCTTTTTCAAGTAGTTTTCCAACACTTAGTAAGTTGTGATGTAATCCATCAACATACAAAACATCATCTGTCTTGTTCTTTCCATCCAGGGTGATAGATCCTCTGCCTATGATAGGTTTGGAAGTTTTATCTCCAAATCTAACCATGTCGCCTTTGTACTTGTCTAGATGAACAAATCTTTCTTTATCACCTGTCATGTGGTGAGAGCATCCGTTGTCAATGATCCAATCAGTTTTGATGTCTGCTTTGGAAATTAGGGCTAACTCCTATGCTTCCTTTTCATCTTCAATATCCATTTCCTCAAGCAATCTCTCCATGTCTTTAAGGGAAACAAATCTAATTTCATCTTCTCCTGAATCTTCATCAGTTACACCTTCTTCACCATGATAGCATTCCTTTCTATATTTTTGTTTATAATCAGATCTAAATTTCTTTACTCTTGTAGGATACTTGGATGCAAACTGACTGATCTTGTTGCATGAAAAACATTTGAATGGAATTTGTCCTTCATATTTTCCTTGCCTTTCTTTTCTCTTTTAGCAATCATGGCAATGATTTCTTCTAGTTCTTCATCAACTTCTTCTTTCTCATTAGAGATGTGTAAAGGTTTCTTACCATGGACTGAGGCTTTGAAAGCTGTTTCACTTTTGGGTTCAGTCTTCAATCTTGATATCTCAAATGCAAAGATTTTACTGATCAAAGTCTCTCTCTTGAAGTCTTTTGAAAATTGCATGGTTTCATCTAGAATATTGATCTTGCTCTCATAGTCTACTATTAATGTAGTCATTAGCTTGTCCATTATGTCTTTTGAAATTTCTCCACCATTGTTTCTAATTCTAAAAACTGCTTCATTTATCCTCTGATTGTAGGCTCTGATGTTCTCTTCAGGTAACATCTCAAGATTGTTGTATTTCTTTTTCCATGTCTTCCTGCGCGCATTCTTTTCTTGGATATCTCTTTCAAACATGTCTTCTAAATACTTCCATATTGTGTATGCTCTATCTACTTTCTTGATCTCAGAGAATTCACTGTCAGATAGTTCACTTATAAGGGCTTCTTTAGCAATTGCATTAGCTGTGAATGTTTCCTTTTGTTTACTAGTAGCATCATCTCTTGCAGGGTCTTTTAGAGAGGGAATAACAACTTCTTGTGTGGCTATCTCAAAGATGTCAAAACCAACACACTATAAATGTGTTATCATTTTGTTCTTCCAATCCAGATAATTCTCTCCATTGAACTTAGGACTCTCTTTTCTAAAATATGACATCTGATCTACCTTAAGTTGTTAAGCTTTCTCTTCAAGGCACTTGGCTCTGATACCAATTGTTAGAATAGTCCCAAAGGATAGCTGAGAGGGGGGGTGAATCAGTTATCAGCTAATTAAATTCTTTTTCTTATTAATTCCATAATACAATAAAGTAAATGCACATTCAGATAACACAACAGAAAACACCACAATTTGGTTACAGGGAAACTAAATGGTAAAAACCCCGGTGGGAATTAACACCCACAATGAACTATACTTGTTTATAATAATCCCTGTTAGAAGATCTTGCAACCATGTTAGGAGTTTTTCTTTACAATGCAATAAGTATAGTGACCTGGTTAAGGGTCTGACCCTTTTAGGAGTCTTTTACAAATAACCCTGTTAAGGGTGAGGACTCACTATCCAAAAGCTCACTGCTTCAATGGTGAAGGCTACAACCTTCTGTAGAAAAAATATGCACTATATCTGATTATGAACTGTAGAGTAGACCTCCTACCTTGATCAGTTCCAATGTATTGTAATATTTCACTTCTTCTTCACATAGATCCTTGATGAATTAAACACAACTGATATTCTTCTCTGTACTTTTTCTGTCTCTTATCTTATCATTCACACTTAGCGTTTCAAAAATGAACTACTATAAGTGTTTTTCTCAAGGTATGAGATCATGGGACCTGTTAGGCAACTCTTCATAACATCCTTTTCAGCTTAACTAACCACGCAATCATAATTACAACCGCGCAATATAAACTGAATAGATGTGACGCTTCACAAAGTCAGCCTCACCAAATTAACTCTAACATTGCAATCTTGTTGAAACGCGTTTGGCGCCTTCAGATAACTATCTTCAACTCATAATTAAATTTGAATATACACACACATATCCTAAAGATATGCGCAACTCAAGAACCAATGCAATACATCGTCTCTGTAGAGACAAACTCCAGAAACTGTAACTATCGCTAACAGAATTACACAACACAACTGAAACTTCATATCTGAGTCTGGGTGTATGAACAAAACATAAACAACATGTCTACAACATGAATATAACCGCACAAGACTTAATAGCATCATTCTGATAATTACATATAGAACACTATTGTATATTATATATTGTCATCAATGACAAACATACAATCAATTAGCTGCCAGAAATAAATCTCCAACACTTAAAGGATAAGTTTAAGGTATAGGCTTACCAGCCTTGGTTCTGCAAAGCCAGAACTGTAGAGGGTTCAACATTGCCTTGGTTGGATCTTGTTAGTTGGAAAAATAACTTGGGTTTCTCAGCATTGGATTGGCAATGCCATAGGAAATCCAATCTGTTCATTTGAGCACCAATAGATTGGTGACTCTGCTGGGAAGTTGTTCTAGAGAATATTTTTGTATTTTACCTAGAAGCTCTGGTGATATATTTAAGACTCTACTGGGAGAAAAAAACTCAGAAGATAGTAAGTATTTTCCTTCTAATAAGTAGGTGATGAATCTATTTAATAAATTATTTCATTTAGTGACTCTACTGAGGGAAAAGACTCAAAAGGAGATAAAAAGGTGGCGACCCTGTATGTCAGAAATTTTTAATTTCTCCACTGAGGGAGATAGCTTGGAAGGGATGAGTATTTTTCCTTTAATTAGTAATAGAAGATCTATTACATAATGTTTAAAATTATGTTCAAGAGGTTTTTTATTCCTTTTGATACCAAGCCTTTGGATATTAGAAAGTTTCAATGCAGTTCTAACGAATTATTTTCACAACTTTCACAGAGGGTTCCTGAATTTTATGGAGATTATGATGAATCAAATTTTGATCATTTGGATGCTTTTCATATATTCCTTGATAATTATGAGCTCCATACAGAAGATGATTCCATGAAGCTATTTGCATTGTCATTAAAAAATAATGCACAAGAAGAATATGAATCATTACCTACACAGTCCATCTCATCATGGAGACAGTTTGAGCAATGGTTTCTTTATACGTTTCATGATATCAGTGGTGAAGAAGACATGTGCTATGAACAGTATGAAGACCAAAGTTGCAGCATGGTAAAGGATCCTAGTATGTCTCCACTTGATGCATTTTTTAGCTTGGATATATTTGAAGGGGAGTCTTTTGCACATTTGTTGATAAGAACAGTGAACATTCTTTGAGAAATACCTTAAAAATTTATGCCTTCACAAAAATAAATCATGAGAAAGGTCAAAAAATTTGGAATCACATCATATGCTCCTTGTATAAAGTTCCTTGCACATATATTAGAAGGAGATGATGAAGACATAAAAAGGGAGGCTTATGCTCATATTTAACAAGACCTTGTGCTTGATGATTATCTTGGTGAGGAAGATGAGTGCACTAGTCATACAGAAGATAAAGAAGCATCCATTCTTGAGAACCATAATAATACTTGTGATGACATGGAGGAGAAAAATTTAGATTAGATTGAAGAAGAATCTGTACATAGTGATATTTGCATGGAAACATGTATCAATGGCGATGATGATGAGGAAGAAGATCTTCTCAGTACACAAGAAATCTCATAATTACTAGACATGGAATATCAAAAACATTTTGAGAAGAGTGTTCAAAATTTTTTCTCATTGCACCATGATAAGCAAGTTAATGGATCAGTACATACTCAGGAGGTACTAGATGAAGAAGATGATAAATTTTAGAAATCAAATAACAGAGATGAAATAGAACAACATACAACATATGAGCATGAATAAGTTTCAGATGAAATCTCTCATGGAGATATGCTCGAGTTCTCTATATCCTTGAATCCATTATTTGAAAAAATATTTTCTATGCAATCAAGTCCATCAACATCATGATAAAGATAGTGGGCCTAGTGATCATTTTGAAGATGATGAAACTCAAAATATGTATGGGGAAATGTATTCAGAAGGTGAGACATGCATTATTTCATCCTATGAGTAGAAGTTGTATTAAACATGTGAAGATGAGATGGAATCAAACAAACATAATGAGGAGAATTTGTTAAAGATTAGTTCTAAAAATTATCTGAGTATCCTATCTGATCAAAGTCTTGATACGAAGGAAGTTCCTGAATGTGATTTATCTCCAAATCCTTTTTGTGAAGAGAAACAACATCTTGAGTATAGGGAAGATTGTGTACGTAAAGTCATCCAAGAAGAAGAGCTTAATCTAGTTACTTGTAGGGTTGATCGAATGCATGGGGATCTTTTATTTAGAAAGGACTAGAGTGCACCTATTGACTGTTCTAAGGGTAAATAAAATGCAAAGTGTATTAACAAAGCAATGAATGTTTTCCATGAGAATGGTGGCATCATATTCGGGCGATCCAAAGTATTACATGATCAGAATTATGTGTTCGATAGAGGAAAGAAGTAGTGTTCACCTGGTCTCCTTTTCTAGAGATAGTTGGAATCTCACTATGCTCAAAGGGAGCATATGTCCCCAGTAAGAGCCACTGGTGGTACCCTACATTTTGATAATTTAGAAGTCCCAATCCATTATCAAGAAGCAAGTTTCTCCATACTAAAAAAATCAAAGGAAGGAAGCTTTATGACACAAATAAATAGAACTAACTAATAAAAGCCTTCAGTAAATGTTGGAATTTTGACTTTCTGCAAAGATGATACTGTCAGAGGTTGTAGATGGTTTGAATTTTAAAAATATAAAACAACCCAGTTCGGGAAATCAAATTCCCTATCTCTAGTAGAAATCTTAGATTTTCACAATGTGTTTTGGGTTTTCTACCAAAACTAAATCCGAAAGTTAGGTAGTTATTTTTAAGTTAGTTTATTTTTTTTTAAATAATTTGTAATAAGGGTTGTCTTTTCACCTTAAAGAGGTGTGAAAGCCACTCAAACACACACACATATATGTACATAATGTAAAATGTAAGGACAAGACAATATAATACAATTTCACATATTTAGATAGTTTTTAATCAACAAGTGTAACATGGACCTGGATGTACTATTTTGTCAAAATCAATAAAGATAAGTGTTTTTTCTTTCATCTGTGGGAATTGACTCAAATTCATTTTTTATTAGTCCCTTAGATAAAATCTTTAGATTTTCTTCAAAGTGATAGTTTGATGTTGCATACTTAATTGATTAAATTTACAGCATTCATTATCAATTGGTCTTTTCATCTTGCATGGTTAAATTCAATTGATTATGGCCACAATCAATTGATCTATCATTTGAGGAGTTAAACTCAATTGAGTTAGCTATGGATTTTTCTTAATATATGTGATCATCATAATGCCTTTGAAGTGATATATTTCTTGTAAACTGTCTCTGAGGTTGTACATAGGGTTGGGATGATTTTGACTCTATTGTCTGTGATAGAATAAGGCACTGGTCTAATCATTATTTGTATTATAGTTATTCAGTTCATTGTTTATAGTTTTGTGATATCTTATCTATCTGTTCATTTCAATTTACATACATATTTACTAAACATTCTTTCAATTACTCAAAGTATTTCAGTTTACAGTTTATGATATATTGCTTTCAATTAGATTTCTTTCAAGTGCCTTGACATACTTGAGAGAGAGGGTTTAAGGTGTATTCTATCTACTATAAAAAGCCTTAAGAATTGAAGGATAAGTTTAAGGTATAGGCCTACCAGCCTTAGTTCTGCAAAGCCAGAATTGCAGAGGGTTCAACCTTGCTTTGGTTGAATCATGTTAGTTGGCCAAATCACTTGGGTTTCCCAGCATTGGATTGGCAATTCCATAGGAAATCCAATCTCTTAATTTGAGCACCAACAAGTACCTTCCAAATAATGTATCTTCTTGCTCCTACAAGTTTGAAAAATCACCAAACACTCAAAACAATAATACTACAAGTTTTCCATGAGGTGCATTCATACTACAATCAACATTCAACATCTCAAACCCTTTAGTACAATAAAACTGTATTTAGTAAATATTCTAATAACCTTGGGCCATGCAACTTAGTCAACCTTCGAGGAGGGTTGGTGAAGGCTTGCCACACACGAGTGGTAGTGGCCTCCACTAGGGGGAAACATCAATTTCCCTTGTGCTTGGCACAAATGGGCACCATGTGGTTATTGATGCGGGAGCATCTTGGTTTCTTGGAAATCTTGCATCAACCAAAAATAGTTTGTTGTCTATTTTCCAGTTTGTCTATTTCCAAGTTTATTTCAGTGTTCCTTCAGTTCTGATCCATTGTTGTTGCGCACCACATAGAGAATTCCTGGTATCATGTTTTAACTTCACCTAGGTTTTCACCTTGATTGGCTTCTTCACATTTGAGATATCTTGAAATTCATGCAGAACATCTTTGTTCTTCATGTTTCATGACCAGTTTGTGTTTTCCAATCTTGCCAAGGATTTTCTTGATCGACGAAGCTTTGTTTCTTATATCTTGATGATTCTATATATATGCTTGGCTACTTGTGGGTTCACTTGTCATGTTTTATCTATTTGTAAGATATTATTATGGTTTGGTTCTTAACCTATAATGTAATACATTTTCATGTTCTTGGGAAATGTAATCTTTCTCAAGTCAACCTAATGCTTGCAAAGGATTTATAAAGTCATGTAATTTATCCCTAACATGTATGGATAAGTAGTAGAACTTCGGTAGATAGAACTATCAGTGTGATCTTGTGATAGATAGTATAAAAAGATAACCTACAAAAGTTCTAACACAAGCCAGTATGCCTGGAATTTAAGACTGCATGTTATAGATCCATTATACTTGATTTCTTGATGATAATAAGAAAGAAGATATTGCATATCTCTCCATTCCTTTGTGTTACTTCCATTGTGTGACTCTTGCTACAAGGATTGGACTGACTTCATTGAAGTTCCTCATGTCATTTTTTGTACCAAGTGGTATCAGAGCAAGCTTCCGATCAAGAGTTGATGAAGTCTTGAAGTTGATATGTTTTGGGGTGGAAGAGTGAGGATCTGACCTAAAATTGAAGAGGATTCAGACGGGATGGCTCATAGAGGAAATGCTAGAGGTGGAAGGAGAGATGCAGATCTATTTGTGTTGGATATGTTGAGATAGATTGCAGTTAGGTTAGAAGCTTTTGAGATGGCCCAGAGAAGAGGTCAACACATAGAAGATGTAAGTGATGAAGAGGAAGAAACAAATGAAGAAGCAATAGAAGGAGGTAGAGCACCACCTGAACCTGAACTTGAATAAGGAGACGATGGATTTATAAAGGCCCTAACTAGATTTAATACAAGACCTCATTTAATGTGTCAGATTATAATAGTAAATTTCATTTAGATGAATTACTTGATTGCATTGCAGAGATGGAGAAGTACTTTGATTATGAAGGTACTAATGAAGATAAGAAGGTGAAGTATGCTTGCACAAAGTTAAGGGGACACTCATCATTATGGTGGGAACATTTTCAGACCGATAGGCAAAGAAGAGGCAAGGACAAGATCAAATCATGGGATAGGATGGTGAACAAATTGAAAGCCAAATTCTTACCTATTGATTACCAAGTAAGTTTGTTTAGGAAGTTGCTAAATCTAAAGCAAAATGATCTTAGTGTGAAGGAGTATACCAAGTAATTCTACAGGTAGGATATCAGGTCTATACATACTAATGATGATGTTGAAAGGGTTGCAAGGTACCTAAATGGTTTGAGGACCTCAGTTCAAGATGAGATCAATTTGGTTAAATTACAAAGTGTGGAGGAAGCTTACCAATATGCCCTAAAAGCTGAGGATAAATTAAACAAAAGGCATGAACAAAGACAAAGAGGAAGAGGTGGAAGATCCCAAAGGGGTAGATCTTTTGGAGGAGGAAAATCGTATTTAGATCAGAGTAAAGGCAAGGTATAATTGAAGGAAGGGAACTCATACTGAAGGGATGACCAAAATTTTCAAAGAAGATGTGGATCAAGTAGCTAAAATAAAGATGACAAGAGAGTGTTTAGTGTTAGTATTGTCAGGTCCAAGATTATTGAGAGGGGGGTGAATCATTAATCTAACAATTCCAACTTTTCATTAACCATTCAACCACTTACATCAATAAAAATTCACTGTATGAAAAGCTTAAGCAATAAGAATAAACATCCACAATCACGCAACACAATAACACCAAAAAAGTTCTCGTGGAAACCCAACAAGGAAAAACCACGTGTGGGGATGACACCCACTAAAATTTTCACTCTTCTGAAGTATGCCCAGTTAAGAGCTTAGCCCGATTGAAAGCTTACAATAATGCCTACTTAAGAGAAATACCCTGTTAGGAGCTTTACCATGTTACGAGTAACCTAGTTAAAGGATTTCAAACCCTAATTAAAGAGTCACCCTATTAAAGGATTTACAATTCAGACATGTTAGGATATACCAGGTTAAGGGATTTTGCTTGATGAAGTTTTTAATAATCAACAAGTAAATGATCTGAGAAAATAGCACTCTTTGTCAATACAAATCCAATTAAAGCTCAATCTTTGCTACACATGCAAACAATCTTCGCTCTTTTGTCTTCTCTCTTGTTCGCACCTCCACATCCACAATCTACACTTGTCTGTTTCATCATTTTACATATTTATATAATATAAATATATTAGGAAAAATAACCATCTTAAAAAATGTTTACAATATTTCCCACTCTATGATCAAGCCCTAAGACATGTTATAAATCTAGAACACTTTCTAACAAACTCAAGTCTGCCTTCTAATTCATCACACATCGATTTGACAAAGAAAAGTCAAACCAAAATACATTCTTCAATATTCTTGCACAACCTCCAATAAATCTGATCTCAATGATCATAAACATGCCAATTCATCAATCCTCATTGATCAGAAACAACACTACGATCCCTCGAACACATAAACACACATCGCAACACGATGCATCATAATCGGTCAAGGATCTAACTAGTTGTTCTAAAGAACACCTTCAAATCTTTGTTGAACAACGTTCTGTCACTTGAAAATTTTCCTTTTGGTTATCAAAACATGATGCAGTCGCAACCACAACCTCGTGACATCCAAGATACACATATTATGACCACAACATATGAACCCAAACACTATTGACAAAATCATCAAATCATTCTTCCTGTGCAACATCTTATTCTTCATGTTAACCTATCAACCTTCAATCAATCATAACTAAATCAATACATAAGATAAATCTTTGTGGTCGTAGATATAGCATCTAGAGACATTACTTAGTATTCTTGTATGATCACACACTCCAATTCTCTCTACAAATCAGAATTAAATCTCTTGAACATACGTTAGCATAGTAGAGACATAGTCAACCAACAAACACTAGGTTGACATCAATGACAACATCATAATTGATCAACCTATCATCAGTTCAGCATAAAAATAATACACTACATCAGTTATGCCAACAATATCCCCGTTTGGCATTGATGGCAATACCAACAATGCCAAGTAATCATCTAGTTTCTCTTCTAGATATTAAAAATAAATTGTTCTTCCTTAGTTGATACATCTTTTATGTTCTCTAATCTTGGCTACTTCTCTGCTCTTCTCTGAAACATCTTTACTGTATTCTTATCTTCTCCCCCTTTGACGACAATGCCAAAGGCACAATAATCCCAATACACCATCTATTGCAACGGTCTTCTTCTCTCTCTGACTGCTCCCCCTAAGGAGTAATCCCATGATCATCAATCCACAGTGAAAGATATGGAAATAAATTCACTAGATTGATGCACCTATATCAACTTACTTTTGTTCATGTAGGGGCATAACCTTTACCTTACCTCTTAAGGTACTTGGAAGTATCCTTAGGTAGTTTCTTGGTGAATATATATGCTCTCTATTCCTTTTTTGGTACATATTCCAACTTTACCTCTTTCTCCTGCACTTTCTCTCTAAGAAAATGATACTTAATTACAATGTGATTAGTCTTGGAATACATCACAAGATTCTTGGAAATATTTATAGCACTTGCGTTATCACAAAAGATAGCTACCGCTTCAGTAACCTTTTCCTTGATGCCTTCAAGAATCTACTTCATCCATGCAATCTATGTGCAATTTATAGCTTCTATAGCTTACTCAACCTCTGTTGTGGATTGTGAGACACAATTATGCTTCTTTCTTGTCCATGACATGATCCTTTCACCTAAAAAGAATGCACCACCACTTGTACTCTTTCTATCATCAACATTTCATCCCCAATCAGAAGCAGTAAACACACTAAAAAAAATTATCGTCATGAGTATACCACAGACCATAGTCTATTGACCCTTTCGGATATCTAAATATCCTCTTAACTACCACCATATGAGGTTCCTTAGGGTTTGATTAAAATCTAGCCACTTGTATACACTAAAAAATGGCTTCATTAATTAATTAATTATTATTTAATTAATATTGACTTGATGAATTAATTAAATATTTATTATTTAATTAATATCTATTTCTTCTATTTATTAAGTAAATTATTCAACTTATTTGATACATTCACTATAGCCTATTCTTCATATCCTAAGTCTTCTAAATTAGTCTCATTAAATTGATTTAGTTAATTTATTAATTATACAATCACTAAATGTGACTAAACCTCCTAGTCCACTCATAGACCTAGTCACTTGACACATCACCTTGGCTAAAATAATTAATTATTATTAATTATTAATAAATCATTATCCTCACCCACACATGTCCTATTCCTAAGGGCTATGTGGCCTCATAATACTTGGTCCCATGACCACATGTCTTCTCTTACACTAAGTCAAGAAGCAATCCCTATTCCTAAGGAGCTTCTCAAGCCACCTCAAAGAGTCCAAGGTGACTCATGGGACACTTGTACCAAGATTCCTCATTGTTAGGAATAAGGTGTCTCAACCTTGTATATTTCCTTACATTTGATATTTTCCAAATGTCGGCACTTTGGACAATGTGTAAGGTAATCATGACTGAAACGGTTATGACAGATTCCTATGACGGTCATTAATATTTGTAAGAGCTAATTATGGAAGGTTCAATGATGGGTGAAGATGTGAAAGACATGTGGCAACTAATCAGTTGAGTACTGTACACTCTTCTATAATCATGGGGTTCGGGTTCCTATTTTCTCAGAGAATTTTTCGGGTTCCTATTTTCTCAGAGAATGGTAAAACCCTAATACGGCTGCTTTTTGGAAGTTGCCCTAAAAAGTGAAGCACATGATATAAGTTTTTTTAGGGTTGTGAATCTGAGTGAGAAGAGTGTATTGTTGGAACATTTTTATGCTGCTGAATTTGTCTTCAAGTGTCGATTATCTCTTGAAAGAACTTGCATTGCAAGTGTATTGTAAACAGTATTAGTTTTGATTAATACATTGTGTAGGTTTT
>MU223832.1:1340774-1367134 GCA_018584345.1 Thuja plicata | reverse complement strand
CAATTGCAATGTCCTCCAAACTTTAACAAGCTCATTGAAAATGGAGTCAAAATTGAGGAAGCTATGGTTAGAAAAGGTGAGATTAAGCTTTACTCCAAGGACAATGTTGGATCTTCAAATTCAAATTACAACAACAATAATGACAAGTCCAAATTTTGAAACAAAAACAAGAACATTGTCAATGATGGGATTGTGGACAATCGACATGTTCAACCAACACAACCTATTTTGAATCTCACAAGCAAAGCCAATGCTACTCAACCTACTCATATCAATCAAAGTGTAAATTAGACTACCAACAACAATTCATCAAGATTACCCTTTTATGCCACGTACAAGAAATTTTACTCCTTTGGGTGAATCTCTTGAATCTGCATTAAGGAAGTTGATCACAAAGAAACTCATTGCACTTCCTGAAACTAGAGATTTTGAACCTAGGGTGAAGCCTTCTTGGTGGAATGATAACGATTATTTTGAATTTCATAGAGGGAAAGGTCACAAAACCAATGATTGTCAAAGACTCAAACATGCGATACAAGATTTGGTTGAAAGTGGAGAAATTAGTGTTGATGGACATACATCAAATGAGTCACATACGGCTTTTAAAGATCCACTTCCTGAACATGAGAAAGGAAGTTCTTCCAATACTAAGGATGATAATCAAGCCAGATACAATATCACATCCTATAACTATGTAAATCACATTTCTGAATGACATCCTTCCCAATACTATGCCAATGTGATTACTATCAAAGAAAAGAGTCAACCAGCTAATGTCACTACTTGAGCCCAATACAAGGTTACTCTTCAAGGTGTCTCATCCAAACCTAGCACCTCTCAGAACAAGTCTGTCTATGTTCCAAAGTCCATGTCAAATGCTTCCAATCAATACAATCTTTTGGATCAATTGAAGAAAACACCAGCCCAAATATCTATACTCGATCTTTTGCGTCTGTCACCTTCTCATAAGGATATTCTTGAGAAAACTCTCCTAGAAACCAATGTTCCTAAAAATCTAGATCAAGCCCAATTCCAAGCTATGGTGGTACATTTGACAACTCCGTATTACCTATCCTTCATTGAGCATGATGATCTAGCCATTAATCAACCACATAATGCTCCACTCCATATAGAAGGCCTTGTGCAAAATCATAAATTCAAAAGAGTAATAATAGATGGAGGATCAGGCTTGAATATATGCACTTTAAAACTAGTCCTTGCATTTGGATTTTTTTAAAATATTGTAGATCCAAAGAAGAAATTCACAATTAAATCTTATGATGAAGAAGAGACGTCATCCAAGGGATTTTTTGTTCTTCCTATCAGAGTCGGTCCTGTAGTCAAAGATGTCCTTTGTCAAGTCCTTGATATGGAGCTAGCATATAACATTCTTTTGGGGAGGACATGGATTCATTCTATGCAAGTTGTGTCGTCAAATTATCCTCAGTGTTTGAAGTTTCCACATAATGTTCAAGAAATAACTATCAAAGGAGATCTAAATCCTTTTCATTATTGCAACACTGTAAAGACAACACCTGAATCCTTGGTACCCTATAATGGTGTTGGATCTCCTATAATAACACCCATTGATCCAAGTAATGAAGCATCGACCTCTAAATCCAATGGAATCAAAATAGACATAAGAGAACAAAGTATGGGAGAATACACTTTGGGTCAAACTTTATGTATCACAGAGTTACCCTTATCTCCTAAATCATATGGAAAATCTTTGATTATCAAGCAACAATTAGAAGCTCCTTCTACGCCTGTTTATGGCACATTTATAAGTGGGGGCACTATATCAAAAGAGGCAGCTGAGCATAATTCTAATCATTTGCTTAAACACCACAAAGATCAAGAAGATGAAAAACATGAGTATATATCACCTAATGTATATAGTAAGGGAAATACTTTGTTGCAAAAGATGGGATATCAAGGCAGTGGACCTATAGGGTTGCAGAGAGAGGGTGTTATAAAACCAATTCTGAAAAATTTAAATTACCAAAGGGACACCACAAGATTAGGATACAAAGGAGAAGGACCAAAGGAATCTAAAGGTAAAGAAAAGATTACACCTTTCTACAAGAATTCTAAGGCTCCTGCATTAGAGTTCCGAAAAAAATGGCATGTATGTAGATCCAAAAAAGCAAAAGATAGCGACAGAAATCATTGACATACTTAGGGATAATGATGATGATGATTCTAATGCTTATGAATGGGATTCATTATTTGACTATACCAAAGAGATAGGAGTTGATGTTGTCCATACCTATAGTAACGATTATCATGAAGGGGAGAGTTCAAGGATGAAACCATTAGGATTAGATTCGCATGATACTACTCTTGGCGATTGTGAGGAAAGTGAGAATTATCTTGTGATAGACAATTCGGACAAGAGTATGGAAATAGACCTTATCGATACAAGCATAAACTTTAATAACTTTTCCATCAATACCATCTCAACCTTTGAAATTGACCCAAATGATCCAATACCCCTTATCCACCCTGAGCTTATAGCTTGGGATTCTCCCAATAATCCAGAACTTGATGTTTTCCATAATGATGACGCAATTATCGACTATCTTGGAATCAGAGATCATCTACCACCAGGGGATCATAAGGAAGGATTTCTGATAGAAATCAATGACATGGCTTATTTTGGAGAGGGTGCCAATCCTTTCAGTTGTAAAAATGTAAAAATAATCAATAGATCTAATGGTGAAAACCACTCAGTGGCAGTGTTAGATCCTAAAAAGGTAAAAAGAAAAGATGTATCTGAGGGTGAAAACCTCTCTGAGGTGCTTGAAGATGGAAGGATTGACACTCTCCCCAATTATATGTATCAAGAGAAATCTGCAATACTTATTGAACCAACATTGCCTCTCAACATTGGAATAGAGGAGTCCCCACGTATTCTGAAAATAGCAGCATCCTTAACAGAGTCAGAGAAAGAAGCCTTTTCACAATTTTGCAAAGAAAGACAAGTCAATTTTGCCTAGTCTTATGTTGATATGCCTGGACTAGATCCTAATCTTATTATGCATCATTTGTCTATTGTACCTGGAATCAAGCCAGTAAAGAAAAAACTCAGAAAAGTGCATCCTCATATTACACTTATGGTCAAAGCATAATTGAATAAATTACTAGGTGTTGGATTCATTCGAGCCATTGATTATGCTCAGTGGATTTCCAATATTGTACCAGTATCCAAGCTAGATAATTCTATCAGGATTTGTATAGATTTTTGAGATCTCAATAAGGCTTGTCCTAAAGATGAATTTCCATTTCCTAACATTGATACTATAGTTGATTTGACGGGTAGGCATGAGATGTTATCCTTAATGGATGGTTTTTCTGGCTATAACCATATGAAGATTACGCTAGAAGACCAGGAAAAGACTGTCTTTACATGTCCTTGGGGCACATATTATTGGAATGTGATGCCTTTTGGGCTCAAGAATGTTGGTGTAACTTATCAGAGGTCTATGACCACAATCTTTCATGACATGATGCATACCATAATGGAAGATTATGTTGATGATATCTTAGCAAATTCCAAGAACAGAGATGGTCATTTAAGAGTGTTGGATAGAAAATCAGATTAGACTCAATCCAAAGAAATGTGCATTCAGAGTTACATCGGGAAAACTGTTAGGGTAAATTATCTTAGCTAAGGGCATAGAATTTGATCCAGAAAAGGTTAAGATGATCATGGAGATGGCTTCCCCTATGAATATCAGTCAATTAAGATCCTTACAAGGATGCCTCCAATCTATCAGAAGGTTTGTTTCTCAACTAGAAGATAGAAGTCATCATTTTCAACACCTGTTACATAAGGACATATTATTCAAATGGGATGATAAGTGTGAAGAAGCCTTCACTAAGATCAAGCAATATTTAGCAAATCCTCCTACTTTTATGTCACCAATTCTAGGAAAACCACTCTTGCTCTATATTTCAGCTACAGAAGTCTCGCTTGGTGCTCTTTTGGCCCAACAAGATCAATAAGGAAAAGAGAAGGCTATATATTACATCACTCACACCCTTGTGGGATATGAGCTCAATTATTCACCAATTGAACGAGCATGTTTAGCAGTGGTCTTTGCTTCATAGAAGTGGCGGCATTACATGTTGTCTCATTCCATCAATCTTATTGCAAAGATTGATCCTTTGAAATACCTTTTTAGCAAGACAACATTAACACGAAGATTGGCTAAGTGGGTTATGTTGCTTAGTGAATTTGATATTGATTATGTGGATAGAAAGGCCATCAAGGGACAAGTAATTGCAGATCAATTAGCTAAGGTACCACTAACATATGATCAACCTATACATACAAAATTTCCAGATGCACATATCTTGACATTATCTACACAAACATGGAAGTTGTACTTTGATGGATCATATACTCAGCATGGTTCAAGTGCGGGAGTGTTATTTGTTACACCACAAGGATATACAATACCAAAGTCTTACAAGTTACTCTTTCCTTGTACAAATAACGTAGCTGAGTATGAAGCTTTGATGATTGGATTGAAGATGGCTCTGTAATGGAAAGTCACTGAATTGAATATCTATGGAGACTCCCAGTTGATTATCAATCAAGTTAATAATGAATAACAGACCAAAGATGACAAGTTGTTACCATATAAGCATATGGTGGATGACTTTAAGCAATATTTTTCAATCATTACCTTTGAACAAATTCCAAGACATGAAAATAAGGTTGCAGATGCTATAGCTACAATTGCTTCTCTATTTGATGCGGAAGATACCAAAGCCCGTTTTGAGTTCTTAGTGGAATCTTTGGCTTATCATGCGTACGATGATCTTGATACAAGTATCATGTCATATTATCGGACAAGATTCCCCTACCTATGAAAAGATATATTCCTATCTAAAAGACAATATCATTCCACCCGATTGATCCAGAAACCAAAAATGAACCTTTTTACGCCAAACCTCCTGCTATCTCCTAATATCCGACACCCTGTATCGGCGATGTCTTGATGATACTCTCTTACGATGTCTTGAACATGATGAAGCTCAAACTACCCTAGAAGATGTACATGAGGGTATTTGTGGAACACATTCGAGTGGTCCTTCCTTGGCTAAGAAGCTCATGCATATGAGTTACTAATGACCTACTATGGAGACAGATTCCTTTCATTTTTCTAGGAAATGCAAGAAATGTCAAATACCTGGGAATCTTATTCATGCAGGAGCACAGCAACTTCATCCTTTTACAACAACATTATCGTTCAGTCAGTGGGGACTCGACCTCATGGGAACAATTCACCCTCCATCTTCAAATGGCCATAAGTTCATTATAACCGCAACTGAGTATTTTACCAAGTGGATTGAAGTGATTCCATTGATCACTGCCACAGGAAAACAGGTTTCCATGTATATCCTTAATTATATCATTTGCAGATATGGTATCCCTATGCATCTTATTACTGATCATGGGAAGCAATTCCAAAATCAAGATATGGATGGACTATGTGCTAAATTCCACATCACCCACCATTATTCCACCATTTATTACACCCAAGGTAATGGTCAAGTTGAGGTGTCCAATAAAACCATTGTCAAAATCCTTCAAAAGACTGTCAATGATGTTGGTCATGACTGGCATGCCCAATTGAATCCTGCCCTATGGGCTTATCACACTTCCATCTGTACTCCCATTGGAGCCACACCATATTCCCTTATCTATGGGTTTGAATATGTTTTTCCCCTCAAGGTTGAGTTACCTTCTCTTCGTGTGTCCTTGAAATATTTGATTCCAGATGAAGAATATAGGGTTGCACGGTTAACTGAATTAGAACTATTGGATGAACGTCATCACAGAGCCTGTGATTACTTGACGGTCTATCAGCAGAGGATGTCTCATCATTATAATAGTAAAGTGAAACCTAGAGACTTTCAGGTGGGTGATTTAATCCTTCGTGAGAATCCTAAAAATTAGCAGCATCGTGTGAAGAAGGGAAAGTTTGAACCTAACTGGTTAGGTCCTTTTGTGATTACAGCAGCCTATGGTTCTGGGGCCTATCAATGGTCTATGTCTGAGGGAGATCTCTTGGATGAGCCTCTTAACATCATGCACCTTAAAAAGTTTTATGCTTGAAATCCCAGTGCAAGGGATATCAAAAATAAAAAAATCAAAAAAAAATCAAAAAAATCACAAGAAAATTGCAATAAAAGCATGTGGTGAAAACTTGGAAACAGGCGCCATTTGTGACAAGGTAGCTCCTCTCTCTATTAGGATTATTCTAGCACATCATCCCATTTGTATATACCCATAATAAAGTGGCTATTCAAGTCACCATTCGCCTTGTATATATCATAATAAAATGGTCAGTACATGATTATCCTATCCATTGTATAAATCCTTAATAAAACCCCATCATAGCTTGGTCTACTATCTTGGTCTTCATCCTAGTCCAGTGTGTCTTTCTTCACCCATAATAAGTCATTCCATCACCAAGCTAGGGGTATGTCCTCGACCTAGTTTGGGAAGTGGATCTATGATAGTCACAACTCTTAGAGGACAGAATGGAGTATTTTTCACCAAGCAAACGCAATCAACTGTTCTTATACAATGCTATTCTAATCATGATTCATAATCTGTGACCTATCTTTCGAAATATCACCATTTATCTATACATTTGCAACAACATCACATTGACCAAACTGATCGATAAACCTAACACTATCTTTTGGCAAAGAAATGTATATTCATGGAAGGCATGTTAGAATGATTTGTTATAGATTATGCATTCATATATGAATTTAGTTGTTATCATGTTTCCTATGCTATTCTGGGATATCTTTGACATGAGTTTAAAACTCCAAATGTCATTGATTAGGATAGCCAGGATGGGACATGATATTTTCTTTGATTGTTGTTTGTGGGATATTTTCCAATGAAGTCAAAGGAACAAATAATTGGGGTGTTTGTGTGTAAGTGCCTTCATCCACTTTATAAGTATTGACAACATACAAATCATGTTGTTATGTGAATACTATTGACGGTGATACGCCACACATACCTCAACTTTGAATATTGGTTCCCCGATGGAGGGGGGGATATTCCTTGTCTGTTATGCAAATGAAACTCAGGACATCTCGATTCAATTATACCTAGATGCTTTTCAAGATTGCTATATTAAACTCCATGCAAGAAGTGCTCAGGTCATCTTGGTTTAATTATACCATGATGCTTGCATCTTCTTGCAACATAATGAGCTCAATGATAAAAATCAAATTCCAACAATTATGAAGTTCTAAGATGTTTCGTGAAGTTGTGGAGATATTCATTTCACATATCATTTTGCATTACATTTCATAGATTTTTTTGTTGCATGCCCATGCTCCTTTTATAGAGTTTTGTAGGATATCTTGCTTAGATCACCTTTTCTCTTTGTCTATTCTTCTTGTGTCACACACATTGTTGTTTAAAATTGAGGACATTTTGGATAACAAAAATATAGCATTTATCATGGTTCATTATGTATGTCCTTAAGTTTTTCTTTGTTAAGATTGTTCATTTGTATATAACCATTTATATTTACATGCATGTTTTAATCATCTCATTTTATCATAGCTGTCATTTCATCACATTATAGGTCATTATATTATTACCATCATTATACCTTTCATTTTATACCATTATCACATATCATTACGTTCATTATCATTTGTTTCGATCAATATTATTCATCCATCTAGTTGAAATTCATTTATATACCATTAGTCATTATATGATCAAATCATAATCATTATGCATCGATATAGAGATAGATTGCTACATTAGTAGTCATAAGTAAAATGCATATCAAAGTCATTCATCGCATCCTGCATGTGTCAATATCCACATATATATTATCATCATAAGAAATGCATCATAGACGTAATCATAATAGAATTGCATCATATAGAAAGTCCATCATCAAGAGTTCATAAAACAAAAATAACATGTCCAAATGTCCAATGATATCTCATAAAATAACCATGTGTCCATAAGTGTCCATAAATTCTGCAATGATAATATAATAATGATACAATGAAGGCATAAATACAAAGTGTATCAAAAAGAAAAGATCCACTGCCTCCAAACTTTGTCTGTCGATGTCTACGTGCTGCAATAGAAGTCCCTAATGCTGATGGATCTCCAGAACCTGATGGTGGTCTCAATGGCGTGATGATGTACCTCCACTACCCGCTGACCCATGTCTCTAATGTGTTGCTATCCTAACTACATATGATCTCTCTCTAAAGCTCCCAATCCACTGGTCTCGCGGAACAACCTGTCTGTATGCCTCCCTCCAGTAGGTGATCTCCCTACCAGCTCGCATCATCATCCAGAGACTATCTGCATGACACCCCAATGTCTTTGTAGACTCAAGCTCATCTAGTAATGTCTCTGCCTCTCCTAACCGCTCTATGGAGGTATCTCACTCCTTTCTAGCCTCTATGACCTCCCCCTCTAGTCTCTCCACCCGTCTCTCTAATCCTAGGACGCGGTCTGCCTGTACTTGTGTCGTTGCTAGTCTAACTAGCAATGCATCGATGTCTATGTCCTCCTCCTTTGCTGCATCCCTCTGTAAATAGGGATCCTGACCCCCGACATCCATCTC
Organism: Thuja plicata; assembly: GCA_018584345.1. Taxonomy (NCBI): domain Eukaryota; kingdom Viridiplantae; phylum Streptophyta; class Pinopsida; order Cupressales; family Cupressaceae; genus Thuja; species Thuja plicata. The sequence goes on along the minus strand of MU223832.1, from coordinate 1,358,492 downwards.
TACCTATACATCTTGTGCCCCCACATCCAGCATCTGTACATCATCCCCAATATCGAGCATATGCTCGTCTTGTATGTCATCTTGTATGAATCTGCCTCGTACCACTCCCTCCTGGCAAGGTATCACATCTACCTCATCCTGTACTTGTCTTGCCTGTATCGGTACATGTGCCTGTACCAAGGGATCTACTGGTAGCAGTATCTGTGCATGTATAGGTACCTGTGCCTATATCTGTGTCTGTCTCAGGGTAGATGTTGGTACCTGTGCAGGTGGCTGGCGTCCCAGCTGTCTAGCCGAAGGTGGCATCAAACCCCACAGTCCCACTCTATCCCCCCTCCCTCTGTCAGGACCATCCCCTCCGTCACCTCCATTAAATATTGAATTGATGAATTAATTAAATATTTATTATTTAATTAATATCTATTTATTCTATTTATTCTATTTATTAAGTAAATTATTCAATTTATTTGATACATTCACTATAGTCTATTCTTCTTATCCTAAGTCTTCTAAATTAATCTCATTAAACTAATTTAATTAATTTATTAATTACACAATCACTAAATATGACTAAACCTCCTAGTCCACCTCATAGACCTAGTCACTTGAAACATCACCTTAGCTAAAATAATTTATTATTATTAATTATTAATAAATCATTATCCTCACCCACACATGTCCTATTCCTAAGGGCTATGTGGCCTCATAAGACTTGGTCTCATGACCACATGTCTTTTCCTACACTAAGTCAAGAAGCAATCCCTATTCCTAAGGAGTTTCTCAAGCCACCTCAAAGAGTCCAAGGTGACTCATGGGACACTTGTACCAAGAGTCCTCATGAGGAAAAAGTCTTTCATCCTTCCTCTCAATGGTCTTTGTGAGACACTTGACATGTGTCTTTCCCTTCCACCTTCTCCTCTATGTCAATGTAGGAGGAACATCCTCCCTATTCTTCCTCTCACATTCCAACCAGGGGTAACTTTAAGAAACCCCCTCCTAGGAAAAAGTGTAAAATCCTAGCAAATCGTACACTAATTTAGGGGAAAAAATTTATTGATGATGGCAAATCTTTTTTCCAAATTAGGAAAATAATATAAAGGTGTAGGCGATTTTTTCCCTGTTGAATGAAAATTTCATAAACTCCTGGCGAATTATAAATTAATGTGGGGGAAAATATATAATATATGAGAAATTATTTTCTTGTGAAGGTAAAAAAAATATTTGTACAGGCAATTTTTATGTGTCGTTTGAAAATATATTTATTTTATTGGCTAATCTATCGTTAATTATGGGAAAAATAAATATTTTATTTGGCGATTTTCAAAAGATGGGACTCGTCAATGCGTCATGTGGACCAACGCCAACTAATATTAAATGTCTTATTTGAGACCGTTTGATTATCCTAGATCAATGGCTGAAGTTTAATTTCGGCCCAATTTCGTGAAGGAAACAGAGTTTTCCAAGAAGTCACCAGAATAATGACACGTAACATTGTAATTAATGCAACGTCCAACAAATATCGCTTTTATTTGTTGCGAATATAACTGATCACACATTGGACACAACATAATTAGATATTGTTAAATGTATTATTTGAGACCATTTGATCATCCTAGATCAATGATTGAAATTTAATTTCGGGCCGAATTTCAGAAGGAAACCGACTTTTGTAGGAAGTCACCGGAATGATGACACGTATCAAGCCTTAAAAAGTGCACCGTAACCATGATTGTTGATTACTACTAGTTATTTGTTGACATGGATGGTGGATAGTGCAACTGCAACTTGTAACTTATAACTCGAAAAGAAATAAATGCCTTGTTTGTGACATTCTTTAACTGTCAATAGTACACATGCATTTATGGGAAAATTTATGAGAAAGATTTACATTTAGATATGAAAGATTAAGGACATTTGATTTAAATCTCTCACACGCATAATACGCATAATGCATTTATGTAAATTTCATTAAATACAATTAAAGAAAGAATAATTATTAATTGCTAAGTATATGTGATCACTACTATCAATCAAGGGATCGGAGCTATTTATAGACAATCTGGTTTCTTTCTTCTTCATTTTGTTTTTGGTAGATTAAGAGTCAAAGTTTCCGGTGGTAGAAATTGTGCCTATGGTTTTAAGGTATAGGTTTTTAGGTATTTAGGCTTTCGAGAATTAAAGATGGATACACCGATCTGTTTGAGATGCACAACCCTAGATGACCAGAGGTCCTTTTTGGGCAATGTCTCGGAAGAAATCTTCATTTTCGTTTGTAGGGAGGTTGGTGGCGACACTTTTATAAACTCTGTTGTGTCGATGTTGTTGGGTCAAGAGTTCCTTGAGAATGTCGACAGATACCACATCTACATGGACATTACATCCCGGTTTTTTGCGTCTCTCCTCGATCTCGAAGGATAGAAGGTGGATATGTTGATGTTGTTGAGGAAGGTTTTTAAAGAGAAATTCTTGAAGGACGATGTCAATGTTGTTGTTTTTGGGGTGGGGATCCCTTGGCCAAGAGATATACACAAGTTGTTGGTGCCGGGCAGAAATGTGGCCAGACAACCCTTTCTGTTGAACCTCAATGACGAGCAACTAACGCGACACAGGAAATGGGCACGGCTTGGGAGGGATTTTCTCCAGAAATTGTTTTACCTTGATGAATTCGACGAGTCAGAATACACATGGATTGACGAATTCTCAGTGATTATCCTCAGAGATTATCCTCTCTGGAAAATTCTACTCAGACGAAAGGGAAGATGAAGAACCCTGATTCCCTAGTTTACCCATTCCCGTTACCCTAGTTTTTTTTACAATGGACATGCAAAGTTTCACTTTTTTTTAACTGATAACAAGTTGCCTAGTAGGTTTTTGTTTTTACCGTACGATGTAATATTTTGAAAAAAAAATAATAAAAATTTTCCAAGTTCGTTTCAGTTTTCTTTTTATGGGTACAAAAAATGATTCTTAGACTTCTCTGTGATTACAATATTTTAATTAGTTGTTTTACCTGTGTATTAGACATTTAAGTATATGCTTAGGTGATGGATTAGTACTTCCATTTTTTAAATCTGAAGACTGAGATTCTAAATTTTTAAAACGATTAAGTTTCTTTATCAATCCAGAGAAAGTTTCTATTTTTAATTTGTCAATGTGTCATATCGATGTGTGATTATAAGATAGAAATAATTGAATTAAAATCTAAATCCAACTACACTATAAAACTAAACATTTAATAACATTTATTAAATGTAATAACTAATAATCTGAATTTATAATTTAAAACGATTAAGTGACACTCACACATGTCCTAGTGACATCAAATGACAAGCCAAAAGTTAATGAGACCCGCAATAGTGCGACAGTGCCAACAACCGTTGGATGAGCACAGATCAACAGTGTGCGGTGTATTTCGGGCCGAAAGGGAAAAGAAACCCCATTTTTGCAAACCTTTTCCAAAATAATGTAAATGAACTCAAAATCACAGTCATAGAATAAGTATCACTTACCTTTGCCTCAAATTAAAATGCAGCAATGCAGTCGCAACTCGCCAATGTAGTATTGAGTATACAGTTGCACTCAATAGTCTAAAACTTATGAAACTTCGCTAGGATCAAATATAGAGATATCATAGAAATATCAGAATGTTTTTATACTAATCCTTATTCAGAAAATTCGGCGGGAGGTATAAGGTATACAAATATTTGGTGAAGCCCGTGTAATTATTTTTATTTTTTGTTATTTCCGAGGCGGTTATGGGTCGTCCAATACCTTCGCATGATTAATAAAGTTTGCTAAATTATGTCGGTTAGACACACATCTGTAAAACGCCAAGAGAATATAGGTCGTCGATTTGGGGTCACTTAAAAATTATAGGCGAATGTTTTAAATTTATGGGGACCAAAATTTATATTTCATTGGCGATAATGTGTAAGAAATGGAAAAATTAAATAAACCGATAGGCGATGGGCCCGGGATTTGGACCCAATATTAATAAATGTCGGGTGATAGGGTCAATCCAATATGTGAAAAATATTTTCCAATTCTGGGGTCGCCGATATCCGACATTCGCCAAATGGAGAATAATCGCCACTAAAGTTTTCGTTGATTCCAACTACATCCCCCTTTCTCTCAACCCCCTCAACCAAGTCAATAGAAGCCCTAGGATCTTCCACCTTTCAATCTCCACCCTAGGATTGTGCCACCTAGGCTTGGGTCCTCCAAAATCCTATAAAAGGAGCCTCATTCTCCCTTTGTGAGCTAATAGGTAATAGGAAATAGTAACTTTCAAGCATTCAAGCATTCTAGAGATCAAGGAATCAAGCATCCAAGCATTTAGTCAAGCAATTGAAGTCATTTTCATACCATTCCATTATCCATTAGTTGCATAATCAAGCTTTAGGCCATTTGCATACAAATCCACTCAATCTCCACACTTTCGTGACATCTTGGGCAAGGAGCTTCAATTGGAAATCTGAGAGCTCAACACATTCAAGAAATCAAGGCTAGGAGAACAATGGAGACAAGATACGATGGGTAAGTGAAGGTAAACTTGTTTTAATTTCATTTGATCATTTGTAATCTTCATTGTGTTGCATTTAGATAGATTTATTAGCTTTGCAATAGTAGTATTTCATTTATAAAAGTAGACATCTAATTTGCATACACCACTATACCAACTGCTTGAGCAATATTTGGTCTGCTATGAACAACATATTGCAGCTTACCGATCATAGATCTGTACAAAGTAGCGTCAATTGCATCAGATTTACATCCATTTATCATTGGGGTTCCAACTGGTTGGAGTCATCCATACCAAAAGTATTGAGGACTTCTTTCACATATTTGGATTGATTAATATATATGTCATTCTTAAGTTGTGAAACTTGCAATCCTATAAAGAATTTGATCTCCCCAATCATTGACATCTCAAATTCCTTCTTCATCTCTTCCGAAAAAGCCAGACTCATCTCATCATTGCCTCCAAAGATTATGTCATCAAAAAAAACTTCAGCTAAAAACAATTTACCTCCTTCAGTTTTAAGATATACATTACTATCACCGTTTGTTCTATCAAAACCAATTTGAATAAGATAGAAATGTAGCCTTTCATACCATGCTCTTGGACCTTGTTTCATTCCATACATTTCCTTTTGTAGCTTTCGTACCATGTCCTTCTCTTTTGTCAATGCAAAACCCTTTGTTGTTCTATGTAAACTTCTTCCTCAAGAATTCCATTCAAGAAAGATGGCTTGACATCCATTTGAAATACTTTGAACTTCTTGTAAGCAACATAAGCAAGTAGAATTCTTACCCCTTCCTGTCTTGCTACTGCAGCAAAAGTCTCACCATAGTCTAGTCCTTCTTCTTGTGCATAGCCCTTACACACAAGTCTTTTCTTGTTTCTGATTACATCTCCATCTTCATTTAGTTTATTCCTAAGAACCCATTTGGTACCAATCACATTTTTATTTTCAAGTCTAGGAACAAATGTCCATGTATCATTCTTCTCAATATGATAAATTTCTTCTTCGATAGCTTTTACCCAATCTTCATCCTTGATTGGTTCCTTCACTATCTTAGGCTCATACCTACAAATTAAACAAGTACTCTCTTTAATCTTTCTTCTTGTTTGAACACCGGCATTCTTATCACCTATAATCTGATCAACTAAATGATTCATCATTACATACCTAGGTATCACTAGTTCAAGGCTAGGAGATTCTTCTTTTGTCAGTTGAATCACTTAACTCTCATTGCTTTGATCTATTGGTACATGCACTTATGGTTCAATATACACAATATCTCGGTCATCCTTTGTTACTTTCTTGATTGAATCACCAAATTTTTCAGGGTATTCATCTACCTTTACATTTGCGATTTCAATCATATTATTAGTTCTTTTATTGAAACACTTGTATTCTTTACTCTTAGTAGAATAACTCAAAAAGATACCTTCATCACTCTTAGGATCAAAATTGCCAGTCTCATCATCTCTCTTAATGTAGCATCTACTACCAAATAATTTGAAATACTTAACACTAAGAGAGTGACCATACCATAGCTCATAGGGCGTCTTATATGTTCCTTTCTTTACTTGCACCTGGTTCAACGTATAAACAACAATATTGATTGCTTCTCTTCAATACATATTTGGTACATCTCCTTCAATCAACATAGTCCTTGTAGCATCCACTATGGTTTTGTTCCTTCTCTCTGCAACATCGTTCTATTGTAGAGTCCTTGGTGCAAGCATTTGTCTCTTGATTCCATTGTCTTCACAATACTTAACAAATTCTGCAGAAGTAAACTCACCACCTCTATCAGATCTTAAACATTTCAAACTCTTATCTGATTCCTTCTCAACCAATGCTTTGAATGCTTTCAATTTATGAAATGCATCAGACTTCTCCTTGAGGAGATTCACCCACATCATTCTATAATAGTCATCAATAAACAGTATGAAATATCTTTCACCTTGATAACTCTTTTGTCTCATAGACCCACAAAGATTTGTATGCACCAAATCAAGTATCTTTTCAAATGAAAAGACTTGCTCTTGAAAGTAGAACTAGTTAACTTACCCAGCTGAAATTCTTTACACATCATGTTGTCTGGTTTGACTAATTGAGGCAATCCTCTAACTGCATTAGTCTTAACTCACTTTTATCAAACTATCAAATTTTCCATGGCAAAATCTTCTGTCATAACCAACTATCTTCAAATTTTGCAAACAAGCAATTTTTCACAATAGCATTCAGATGAAATAAATTACCTCTAGTCTTCCTACCAGTAGCAATCTCATCATCAAAGCTTCCAATAATTATGTATAATCCTCCTTTGAATTCCAATCTATAACCTTTATCACTCAACTGACTCACACTAAAAAGATTATGTGTTAGACCATCCACATAATATACATCATTAGCATTACTCTTGTCATTCAAATAAATAGTACCTTTACCTTTAACCAAATAGGGTGTACTATTGCCAAACCTTACCACACCACCATCAAACTCATCAAGTTTAATAAACTTACTCTTATCACTGATTATGTGATGTGAGCACCCATTGTCTATAATTCATTCATCACTATGTCTTATATGAGAAACCAGTGCCTTTTCTCCTTCAGACTGATCTTCTTTGACTGCAAAAAACACAAACTCTTCTTCTTCATTATCTCTTGATTCTTCATTAGTAACACCTTCATCCACTGCAACAAAGCATAGTTTCTTCTTTTTTCCTTAAAATCTTTTTAACTTATCCTTTTGTTCACCATTAGGACATCTAGCAACAATATGTCTAATATTATTACAAGAGAAACATTTCAGTGGAAGTTTGCCTTTGTACTTACCAGTCCCTTTAGGAAATCTCTTAGCTAGTAGATCTTCAAACTCTCCTTGTTTCCTTTCTTCCTCCAAGATAGCTTCAAGTTCCCTGGCATAACTTGACAAATAATCAGAATCGTGACTTGTTTCCTTACATTTCCTTGTCAATACATTAGACATTGATGCCTTGAAAGAAGCTTCAACTCTTGGAATATTGTTATCATATTTATTCAACGCAAATGCAGTAAGCTTGCCAATCAGTCCATCTATAGTAACATTATCAAAATTTCTTAGCTCATTTATAGCAGACACTCTAATGGCACAAGTATACAATAAATTTATTAACATTTTACTTACCACGGTATCTTCCTCAATAATTCCACCAGGACCTTTAAAAGCACTAAACACTTCTTTTAATCATAGCCCATATTATGCAATATTCTCTCCTTCTACCATTTTCATGTCATCATATTTTCCTCTAAGACTGTCTTCCTTAGCTTTCTTCACATGAATATCTCCACCATAGATAAGTTTCAACTTTTCCCAAACATCATAGACAATCTCTAATTCATGAATATCAACATATTCAACATCAGATAGGGTACTTACAATTGCTTCATGTGTTTGAGTATCTGCTTGTTGTTCCTTTAGTTCATCTGCAGTGAGAGTTCCACCAGGGGTGATATACATGTTTATGACATGCATCCAGTATTGTGGTCCCATACCCTTTAGGTATAACTTCATTCTATAACACCATACCACGTAGTTATCCTTATAAAACTTGGGATGTTCCTTCCTCATCATTTGATCTTTTCCTCAAGTTGTTACGCTTACCACAAAGAGGACCAAGGCTCTGATACCAATTGTTAGTATTATCATGTCCAAGATTACTGAGAGGGGGGTGAATCAGTAATCTAACAATTCCAACTTTTCATTAACCATTCAACCACTTGCATCAATAAGCATTCATTGCATGAAAAGCTTAAGCAATAAGAATAAGCATCCACAATCATGCAACACAATAACACCAAAACATTTCTTCTGGAAACCCAATTGGGAAAAACCATGTGTGGGGATGACACCCACTAAAATATGCACTCTTCTAAAGTACGCTTGGTTAAGAGCTTAGCCAATTAAAAGCTTACAATAATGTCAATTTAAGAGCAAGACCTTGTTAGGAGTCGCTCGGTCAAGGGATTTACCTCTGGCCCTGTTAGGAGTAACCTAGTTAAAGGATTTCAAACCCTAATTAAAGAGTCACCCTATTAAAGGATTTACAATTCATACATGTTAGGATCTACCCGATTAAGGGATTTAGCTTGATGAAGCTGTCAGGAATCAACAAGTAAATGATATGATAAAATAGCACTCTCTGTCAATACAGATCCAATTAAAGCTCAATCTCTGCTATGCATGCAGACAATCTTCCCTCTTATGTCATCTCTCTTGATCGCACCTCTGCATCCATTATCTATACTTGTTAGTTTCATTATTTTACATATTTATACAATACAAGTACATTAGGTCAAATTACCGCCTTACAAAATGTTTTACAATCTTTTCCACTCAATGATCAAGCCCTAAAACGTGTTACAAATCTAGAACACTTTCTATAAAACTCAGGTCGGCCTTCTAATTCATCACACATCGATTTGACAAAGAAAAGTCAAACCAAAATACATTCTTCAATGTTCTTTCACAACCTCCAATAAATCCGATCTCAACGATCACAAACATGCGAACTCATCAATCCTCGTCGATCAGCAACAATACCACAATCCCTCAAACACATAAACACACATCGCAACACGGTGCATCATTACCGGTCAAGGATATAACTAATTGTTCTAAAGAACACCTTCAACTCTTTGATGAACAACCTTCTATCACTTGAAACTTTGCCTTCCGATCATCAAAACATGATGCGATCGCAACCACAACCTCATGATATATCCAAGATACATATATTATGACCACAACATCTGAACCCAAACATTGTTGACAAAATCATCAAATCATTCTTCCTGTGCAACATCATGTCTTCCTATTAATTTGTCAACCTTCAATCAATCATAACTCACTCAAAACATTAGATAAATCTTTGCGGTCATAGATATAGCATCTAGAGACATCACTTAGTCCTCTTGTAATAATCGCACTCCAATTCTCTCTACAACTCAGAATTCTATATCTTGAAGATACATTAGCATTGTAGGTACACAGTCAACCAACAAACACTAAGTTGACATCAATGAAAACATCATAACTCATCAAGCTATCATCAATTCAGCATCAAAACATACACTAAATCAGTTATGCCAACATTTAGCGGAATTGTTTCAGATGTGATGGTGAAGGACACCGAGCTTTTGGCTGTACTCAAGGAAATTCAAGAAAGAGGACTAAGAACAATGGCTAAAATGTGTTTGTTGAAGAATAATCTAGTGAACCGTTGAACCGACTAGAAGATGGAGAAGCCCTAATGGTTAGGAGAGCCCTGTGTCATGAAGAAACCGATCAAGGGCCATTGTCGAGGAGAAGCTTGTTCAAAACTAGATTGAAAGTTGAAGGAAAATGTTCCAAAATGATCATTGACAATGGTAGTTCAGATAACTTAGCCTCCGAATAGTTTTTGAATAAGTTGAAGTTGCAGAGGTTGAACACCCGAAGCCTTATCAGATTGTATAGATCAAGGATGATCATAAGGTACTGGTAAGTGAACAATGCCTAGTAAAATTGAAGATTGGATCTTATCATGATGAAGTTCTTTGTGATATTATGCCTATTGTTGTTTGTCATATCTTGTTGGGTAGACCATGGCAGTATGATAGACAAGCTTTGCATGACGGAAGAAGGAATAGGTATACTATTGTTTCTAAGGGGATGAAACAAGTATTGTTACCCCTAGTTGAGACTCCTAAGAATGAGAATTTCACCATTGTTAGAATTTGTTTGGTTGAAAGAAGAAAATTCTTGGATGGTTTGAAAAATGATAATATGTGTTATGTTTTGGTTCATAAGAATCCTGATTTAGAATCAATAGGACATCTTGAAGAGATAAGAGAGTTGTTGACTGGGTATGAACACTTAATCTCAGATAATGTGCCTAATGCATTACCACCGGTAAAAATTATTAGGCATTGCGTGGATCTAATTGTTGGAGCTAGTTTACCTAATAAAGAAGCACATCGGATGACACCTGTAGAGAATGAAGAATTGAATAGATAAGTGCAAGAGTTGTGAGGAAGGGTTTGATCAGAGAAAGTTTGAGTCCTTGTGTGGTACCAATAGTATTAGCACCGAAGAAGAATGGAGAATGTGTACTGATTCAAGAGAAATTAATAAAATTATGGTGAAGTATATGTTTCCTTTGCCTAGGATGGATGATATAATGGATTGCTTAAGTGGAGAAAGGTATTTCACAAAGATTTATCTAAAGAGTGGTTATCATTAGATCAGAATCAGTGAGGGTGATGAATGGAAGACAACGTTCAAGACAAATGAAGGATTGTATGAATGGTTGGTGAAGCCTTTTGGATTTACTAATGCACCAGGTACTTTCATGAGGCTGATGAATGAAGTATTGAAGAAATTCTTGGGTAAGTTTGTGATTATTTTGATGAAATTATGATTTTTAGTAAGAGTAAGGAGGATAATTTGTTGCATCTTAGGAAAGTGTTTCAGAGATTGAGGGAAGAAAATTCATTGACAAATATTAAGAAGTGTTCTTTCATGAAAAAGAGATAGTGTACTTGGGTTTTGCGATCTTAGTGAAAGGATTAAAGATGGATCTTGAGAAGGTGAAAGCAATTATTGAGTGGCCTACACCTAAAAGTGTTGGAGTTATAAGTTCATTTCATGGATTGGCTAGTTTTTATCGAAAGTTTATTAGGAATTTCAGTTTCATTTTTAGTACTATGACAGAGACAGTGAGAGGAGCTATGAAAGTATTCAAGTGGACACATTGAGCACAGAGGAGTTTTGAGTTGTTGAAACAAAAGGTGATTGAACAACATGTGTTGGCTTTACCTGATTTCAATAAGGTATTTCAAGTGGACTTTGATGCAAGTGGGAATGCAATTGGAGCAATGTTAACTCAAGAAGGAAGATTGATTGCTTATTTCAGTGAAAATTTGAGTGATGCCAAAAGAATATATTCAATTTATAATCATGAATTTTATGCCATAGTTAAAGCCTTGAAGAAATGGAGACATTACATGTTGCCTAAGGAATTCGTAGTGTATACTGATCATCAAGCATTGCAATATTTGAATAGTCAAGGTAAGTTGAATCGGGGACAGATGAGATGGGTTGAATTCTTCCAAATTTATACATTTGTGTTGAAGCAGAGGAGTGCTAAGACAAATAAGGTTGTTGATGCTTTGAGTAGAAGGAGAGACTTTCTAACAGGGGTGAGAATTGAAGTATTAGGCTTTAATGAGCTGAAGACCTTGTATGAGGATGACCTTGATTTTGCAGAACCTTTTGTAGTAGACCGAAGTAAATGATTGGATTAATTCATTCAAGAAGGTATGTTATTCAGAGAAATTCAATTGTGTATACCTAAGAGTTCAATGAGGGGTAATCTGATTAAGGAGAAGCATTGTGGAGGATTAGCTAGACACTTTGGTATTGACAAGACAATGGCTTTGGTGAGTGAATTATTTTTGGCCCCATATTCATAAGGATGTAAGGAAATTTGTTCAGAATTGTAAAATTTGTCAAGTTGCCAAGGGAAGTAGTTAGAACACTGGATTGTATACACCTTTGACAGTACCAACTAAACTATGGGAAGATATTAACATGGATTTTGTATTTGGCTTACCAAAGACCCCATGAGGTAAAAATTCTATATTTGTGGTAGTAGATATATATTTAAAGATGGCTCATTTCGTACCTTGTAAGAAGACAACATATGCAATACACGTAGCAATTTTTTTTTCAGAGAAATTGTCAGATTGCATGGATTACCTGAGAGTATAGTTTCAGACGGGGATAATAATTTTGTTGGTTATTTTTGGAGGACACTTTGGAAGAAGATGAATATTGAATTTAATTTTAGTTCTACATTTTATCCACAAATAGATGGACAAACAGAGGTAGTGAACACAAGTTTGGGTAACTTACTAAGATATTTGGTTGGAGAAAAGATTGGGAATTGAGATTTAGTTCTCGCACAAGCAGAGTTTGCATATAATGATTGAAAGAATAGGAGTACATGGAAGACACCGTTTGAGATAGTTACAGGCATGAATCCTAAGGAAACTTAATAAAATTGAGGGTATCAGTCAAGAAGTCAAAAGGAGTGAAGAAGCAGAAGAATTTGCAGAACACATGAATGGATTACACAATCGGGTGAAACAACATTTGGAAGATATGAACCAAAAGTATAAGGAGAGAGCTGATATGAAATAGAGACATAAAGAATTCACTGTAGGAGATGGGGTGATGGTTTATTTGAGGAAGGGTAGATTTCTTGTTGGAACATATAAAAAGATGAAGATGAGAAGATTTGGACCATGTAAAATCTTGAGGAGATTTTATTCGGGGAATGCATATGAAGTGCAGTTGTCAAATGACATGAACATATCACCTATATTCAATGTTGCAAATCTGTAAGAGTATCATGAATCAGATTTTTTTGAAAGAGATGAATCAGATGTTGAACAACAATATCCTAAGAAGCAGATGGACGGGATAGAAAATACCTTGGACAACCCTATTGGTAGGAGTACAAGAGGCAAATAGTACAAGGAATATCTTGTGAAATGGAAAGACTGACTAGATGAAGATTCTTCATGGATTTCTCAGGTTGAGGTTGACCATATTGCTTTTCCTTTAGTCCCAGGAAAGTGAGACTCGCTTTTCAAATAACCTCGGTTGTCTAATACAAGAGAATCTTGGGTTCTTAGCAATCTTGCATCAACAAAAAATATTGTGTTTTCTATTTTATAGTTTGTTTGTTGATGTGTTTCTTCAACTTAGATCTGTTGTTGTTGCTAACCTCATGGAGCATTCTTGGCATCATGTTTTACCTTCACCTAGGTTCGCACCTCAATTGACTTCTTCTCATTTCAGATATCTTGATTTTCTAGCGGAACATCTTTGTTCTTCATGTTCCACAGTCAGTTTTTGTTTTCTGATCTTGCGAATGATTTTCCTGATCGGTGAAGCTTCATGGCTCATATCTCAAGGATTCTATATGTATGGCTGACCTACTTGTGGGTTCGCTCATCATGTTTTATCTATTTGTAAGATATTCTTTTGGTTTGCGTCTTGACCTAATATGTAATATGTTTTCCTATAATTGGAAAATGTAATCTTTCTCAGGCTTACCTGATCCTTTTGGAGGCTTTATAAAGGCATGTAATTGATCCCTAAGGGGTAATGGAGAATTAGTAGAACTTCGGTAGATAGAACTATCAACATGAGCTTGTGATAGATAGTATAGAAAGATAACCTACAAAAGTTCTAACACAGGCTAGTATGTCTAGAATGTAAGACTACATGTTGCAGATCCATTGTACTTGATTTCTTGATGATAATAAGAAAATAGATCTTGCATATCTCTCCATTCCTTTGTGTTTCTTTTGTTGTGTAACTCTTGGTGCAAGGATTGGACTGACTTCGTTGAATTTCCTCCTGTCCTTGGGTGCACTAGTTATTTATGCCTCAAATCCTACCTTGGGTGCCAAAAAATTGTTCTTGGAAGTTGTCGAGTATGAGGATCAAGTGAGGGAGTTGGCAAAGTTCTTGGCGGCTAGAGGAAAAGTGCTAACAGAGACTACAGATGAAGGAATACCTAGTAAGAGCCCCTCATCTACTACCGTGTCCATCACTCCTAACTCTGATATGTCTTTTGAACTTTGTAAGGAGAGTGATAGGTTAAACGATATTGTTATTTTTCGTGTTATCTTGGACCCTAATCACTTGTCATCTAGAAATTACATGAATAATTGGATTCACTTTGTATGAAGGGGAGAAAATGGTGCTCGGTTCTCCTATTGTAGGATGATTCAAAAAGAATTTTTTATATTTTTTTTCAATGATGCCAAAAGCCAAAAGGAAGTCCTAAAACATAAATTATGAACTATAGGGAATGGTTGTTTTAGGGCCATTGGATGGACCCTCAGGCCAATTTCCAAAAAGTAGAGGTACTTTCGTTCCCTAGATGAATTTTGGCAAAAATATCCCTCTGATTCTTTGGAAATTGCTTCCTAAAACCCTAGAATCGGTTGGAAATATCCTTAGGATAGATGAGTATTTGTTCCTCCTCTCGCATCGTGATGTTAGGTTGCTTATTGTGGTGAGGACTAGTATTGACTTGCGCAATCAAATTTGTGTTGAGCTTGAGGATGAACAAATTGGTTTCCATGCAGAATTTCTTAGGGGCCTAAATACTTTCTTTCTCTACAGAAGGGAAGGGCACTTGAGGAACAATTGTCCTATTCTTAAAAAGAAAAAGAAACCCTATCCCAATTCGGGTGGATCATATAAAAATGTTATTTCTAACCCTATTGTGAACAATGAGGTTGAAAATATGACCCATAATAGTAAAGATAATTTATCCCTATGGCCCACTATCTTTGAAACTAGGGTCTCGACCCCTGAGGGTGAAGAACCCCCAATGGTTATGGCATCATCTCCATTACCTAATGCAGATATAGAGGACAAACTTGATAGGCTTCTAGGAGAGGTTCAAAAGACCTTTGACCCTCAACCCAAGGCTAAGACTGATACTACCTAGATTGCTTCTGGTTCTAGAGGTATGGAAAAAGTGAGGACGGTAAGAACTAAGAATGCACAACAACTTGCCCTTGATAAGATTAAAAAATTCTTTGAAATGAGGGCAAGACTTCAAGCCCAAATCTATCCGGAGAAATTCAATAGGAGGCTCATCAGTTTCAATTCAAAGTTAGACTCCATCCTTTCTAACAGCCTCCCGATAGGAGATAAGACCATGATAGTAGCTAGTGGACCCTAGGACCATATCCCCACCTTGGATATGGTCACCAGTGATAATGTTGTCTCCCCTAATGCTCTATAAGGACACGCTAGTATTAATCTAAGCCTGCCCTCTGAAGAGGAATTGCGTAATGTTGAAGTCCCTAAGGCTTGCAATGGATCTTGTGTTAGGCCTAGTGATCATGACCAAGTGGGGACTGGTTGTGATTTTCACCCTAGGCAGTCTTGTGGGCTTGTCCCAAGCATGGAAGGGCTTGTGGTAGGTTTCCAAGTAGTGTTGGATCATAAGAAGGAAAAGTCTTGGGCTATTGTGTCATATTACGATAATTTTGTGAAGCACCTGCTACCTATAGTTGATCAAGATGGATGTGATAAGGATGAGGGGAAGACTAGTTCCAGAAGGAAGAAGAGAGCCAGAATGGAGATCACGAGTTCTGTTGATGTCGAGAGGGTGTTGGTGTTGAAGAAGAAGAGAGGGAGACCTAAGGCTCCATTTCCAATCCATTTGGAAGAAAGGGGACAAAGAGCAGATTGCCTAAATGTCTTCAGGCCTTCAAAGTGCTTATGGACACAAATCCTTGAATTTGGGGATGGAGTTAAAATGTGTGTCATGGAACATCAGGGGATTAGAATCCCCAGACAAGACATATGTTATCAAAAGGGTATTAAGGTCCCACCTAAATATAGATGTTCTCATGTTGCAGGAACTTAAAGTTGGTAACTTTTCCTTGACATTAATCTTAAGAGTATTTGGAAATAGGTCATATGCTCTAAACCCAATCATTGTAAGCGGAAACGGGGTGTTATCATTTTGACAAGTCATAAACAAGCAAATCATATTGTTAGAGGGTCCTCTCCTTACAACAAAGTGATATGGGTCATAATTAAAATCAATGGTAAGGAGATAGGGTTGTACACGGTGCATGCCCCAAATGACTACCAAGAGAGGATAGAGTTGTGGAAATGGATGACTCTTTTGGAAGATGTTCTGTAGATTATTAGAGGGGAATTTAACATGGTTGAGAGTCTCGCAAACAAAGCTGGGGGAATCAGGTTTGAGCGGAAAGGGGATGAGAGATTCTTCTAAGACAAAATGATTAATAAGGTAAAGATAGTTGTGTTAATATTAATTCAAAATAACTGAGAGAGGGGGTGAATCAGTTATCCTCAGGTCTAGATGTGCCCATATAAAACTTTAAATCAACTTCAACAACTCATATCTGCTCGGCAGAAATAAATAATAAAAGTATGCATTTTACTGTACTAATGAAATAAGCTTGCAGAAACTTAACAGTAAAACACAACAATAACATTCACACATTTTGACACCATGATTTAACGTGGAAACCCAATATGGGAAAAATCACCAGTAACATGCTACCAAAATTTCACTCTTCTGAAGTGATGCCCTGTGAGGAGCCAACCCTGTTAAAGGTTACAAAACACATTGTCAAATGTGACCTGGTTAAAGGATTTAATCACCGTGTTAGGAGTGGCCTTGTTAGAGGACTTAGAACATTCTAATCTGAATGTCACCTTGTTCAAAGGATTTATACAATGACTGTTAGGTCAACCTGGTTAAAGGATTAAACTGTTACAATGGCTAGAAAGTAATCAACAGGTGTGATCTGATTCATATAACTTACTTTGCAAATCTAGATCCAGTTTCAGCTCTAATGCTAATTTATTGAGTGGCCTCCATTCTCATCTCAAACTTCAGATCTGCTTGGAAATCTGTCAAGCAATCTCTCTATGCTTCTCTGTTCAGCCTTCTTTGCTTAGGTCTTGCTAATCAGTCAATTAACCATGCAACACTTTGCATTCCACTTCGATATATTAACAATAACCACAGTAGTTTATATTATACCTCTACATCTAGGTCAGATAAATCTTTTGCCGCTTAACCAAGATCATAGATCTTAGGTTAGGTCAGATCCAACGGATCTTTCCATCTTTACATTTAATTTACTTCTCCAATACAGTCATTAATTAACCATTGAATCCATGCGCTAATAACGGTTTCCCGTGCATTAAATGAATATGGACCAATCTTAATTAATAATGCATATCCCAATAAAATCAATTATGTCGGCCATAGATCTCAAATCTCATCAATAAACAAAATACCGATGCTCGGCATTTCACTGTCTCCCTCGGCATTTCACTGGCACTTGGCATCATCCTTGCTTTTCTCAGCATCACCTTTCGCTTTGCTCGGCATCAACTTTGTTTTGCTCGGCATTGACCTTCCATTGAACTGTCAGTGCTAGATAAACAACGTATCACTTTGCCAAAGTTCCAAATGATCAAGTACCCTGGTTTATACTCATAACTCAACCATTTCCTTGGTCTTCTTGTTATCCCATTCTTTTCAAATCTTCATCAATCAATGGATAAGGTACTCAAACATACAGCGATAGTCTCA
>MU223832.1:1295718-1336150 GCA_018584345.1 Thuja plicata | reverse complement strand
TGTAAGGGCATCCCACATCTACTTTGCGCTTGTACAATCTTTGATGTCCTCAAATTCATGATAGTTCAGAGATGATGCAAGTTCCAGCATTGCTTGATTATGTTCATGCTTCTCTCTTAGTTCTGCAGCATTCAGAGTTCCAGTAGGAGCTACATATTATGTTTCAATATGTCGTTTAGCATAATCACCAATACCAGCCAGATGAAGTTTCATCAAACTTTTCCATGCAGGAAATTTTTCCTTGTTGATCTTCGGTCCATCCCTTTTATACATCTTGATCTTTATCTCCAAGTACCTTCAAAATTTTCAAGAGAACACAACTCTGATACCAATTGTTAATATGAATTCAGAATAACTGAGAGGGGGGGTGAATCAGTTATCCTCAAGTCTAGATGTGCCCATATAAAACTTTAAATCAACTTCAACAACTCAGATCTGCTCGGCAGCAATAAACAATAAAAGTGTACAGTTTACTATACTAATGAAATAAGCTTGCAGAAACTTAACAGTAAAACACAACAATAACATTCACACACTTTGACACCATGATTTAACGTGGAAACCCAATATGGGAAAAATACCAGTAACATGCTACCAAAATTTCACTCTTCTGAAGTGATGCCCTGTGAGGAGCCAACCCTGTTAAATGTTACAAAACACACTATCAAATGTGACCTGGTTAAAGGATTTAATAACCCTGTTAGGAGTGGCCTTGTTAGAGGACTTAGAACATTCCAATCTGAATGTCACCTCGTTCAAAGGATTTATACAATGACTGTTAGGTCAACCTGGTTAAAGGATTTGTATTGTTACATTGGCTAGAAAGTATTCAGCAGGTGTGATCTGATTCATACAACTTACTTTGCAAATCCAAATCCAGTTTCAACTCTAATGCTAATTCACTGAGTAGCCTCCATTCTCATCTCAAACTTCAGATCTGCTTGGAAATCCATCAAGCAATCTCCCTCTGCTTCTCGGTTCAACCTTCCCTGCTTCGGTCTTGCCAATCAGTCAATTAACCATGCAACACTTTGCATTTCACTTCAATATCTTAACAATAACCACAGTAGGTTATATTATACCTCTACATCTAGTTCAGATAAATCTTTTGCCGCTTAACCAAGATTGTAGATCTTAGGTTAGGTCAGATCCAACGGATCTTTCCTTCTTTACATTTAATTTACTTCTCCAATAGTCATTAATTAACCATTGAATCCATGCACTTATAACGGTTTCCTGTGCATTAAATGAATATGGACCAATCTTAATTAATAATGCATATCCCAATAAAATCAATTATGTCGGCCATAGATCTTAAATCTCATCAATAAACAAAATACTGATGCTCGGCATTTCACTGTCTCCCTCGGCATTTCACTAGCGCTCGGCATCATCTTTGTTTTGATTGGCATCACCTTTCGCTTTTCTCGGCATTGACTTTACTTTGATCATCATTGACCTTCCGGTCATCTGTCAGTGCTAGATAAACAACGTATCACTTTGCCAAAGTGCCAAATGATCAAGTACCCTAGTTTATACTCATAACTCAACCATTTCCTTGGTCTTCTTGTTATCCCATTCTTTTCAAATCTTCATCAATCAATGCATAAGGTACTCAAACATACAGCAATAGTCTCACCAGTTAAGGTTTGACATCAATGACAAAATAACAATTGTCTACAATATTGTAGCAATCTTTCCAACAAGTTGATCATCTTACTGGAAAGAAGGATGAATCTTGCAGCCTATGGTATACCTGGTATAATTGCAAACAAGGGACCAAGAGGATATATAGTTGGCTTCACATATTTTATGGACATAAGGATACTTTTCATTTCTTGGGGGAGAAGAATGAGAGATGTGTTAAGGTTATCCCCTACACATTAGTGGATCATCACCTAATACAAGTTACCAAATCTCTGATTGACAACCTGTTGACCCCTAGGAGAAATGGAGATCACTTTTCCTTAAACATCATATTGTTATTGGATGAGGATGTGGTAACTGTAGTGGGCATCATCAAATTATTTAACAGATACAACGCTCCTTTCTCTGACCCTAGAGATAGTAGGAATCAAAATGTCACCAGTTGGAAGGGGTTGTTGCAAATGGTTGGTAGGAAAAAAGAAAATGACATGAGGAAAGTTGAAACCAACCTACATAATGAGCACATAAGAGAACTTCTATTAGAATCAGACCCTGCTAACTTAGAGGTCATCGAAGCTTTGACCAATGTGGGTTCGCTCATCATGTTTTATCTATTTGTAAGATATTCTTTTGGTTTGGGTCTTGACCTAATATGTAATATGTTTTCCTATAATTGGAAAATGTAATCTTTCTCGGGCTTACCTGATCCTTGTGGAGGCTTTATAAACTCATGTAATTGATCCCTAAGGGGTAATGGAGAATTAGTAGAACTTCGGTAGATAGAACTATCAACATGAGCTTGTGATAGATAGTATATAAAGATAACCTACAAAAGTTCTAACACAGGCTAGCATGTCTGGACTGTAAGACTACATGTTGCAGATCCATTGTACTTGATTTCTTGATGATAATAAGAAAGTAGATCTTGCATATCTCTCCATTCCTTTGTGTTTCTTTTGTTGTGTGACTCTTGCTGCAAGGATTGGATTGACTTCGTTGAATTTCCTCCTGTCCTTGGGTGCACTAGTTATTTATGCCTCAAATCCTACCTTGGGTGCCAAAAAATTGTTCTTGGAAGTTGTCAGGTATGAGGATCAAGTGAGGGAGTTGGCAAAGTTCTTGGCGGCCAGAGGAAAAGTGCTAACAGAGACTACAGATGAAGGAATACCTAGTAAGGGCCCCTCATCTATTACCATGTCCATCACTCCTAACTCTGAAATGTCTTTTGAACTTTGTAAGGAGAGTGATAGGTTAAAGGATATTGTCATTTTTCACGTTATCTTGGACCCTAACCGCTTGTCGTCTAGAAATTACATGAATAATTGGCTTCACTTTGTATGGGGGGAGAAATTGGCGCTCGATTCTCCTTTTGTAGGATGATTCAAAAATAATTATTTATATTTTTCTTCAATGATACCAAAATCCAAAAGGAAGTCCTAAAAAATAAATTATGAACTATAGGGAATGGTTGTTTTAGGGCCATTGGATGGACCCCTCAGGCCAATTTCCAAAAAGTAGAGGTACTTTCATGCCCTAGATGGATTTTGGCAAAAATATCCCTTTGATTCTTTGGAAATTGCTTCCTAAAACCCTAGAATCAGTTGGAAATATCCTTAGGATGGATGAGTCTTTGTTCCTCCTCCCGCATCTTGATGTTAGGGTGCTTATTATGGTGAGGACTAGTATTGACTTGCGCAATCAAATTTGTGTTGAGCTTGAGTATGAACAAATTGCTTGTCATGCAGAATTTCTTGGGGGCCTAAATATTTTCTTTCTCTGCAGAAGGGAAGGGCACCTAAGAAACAATTGTCCTATTCTTAAAAAGAAAAAGAAACCCTATCCCAATTCGGGTGGATCATATAAAAATGTTACTTCTAACCCTATTGTGAACAATGAGGTTGAAAATATGACCCATAATAGTAAAGATAGTTTATCCCTATGGCCCACTATCTTTGAAACTAGGGTCTCGACCCCTGAGGGTAAAGAACCCCCAATGGTTGTGGCATCATTTCCATTACCTAATGCATATATACAGGAAAAACTTGATAGACTTCTAGGAGAGGTTCAAAAGACCTTTGACCCTCAACCCGAGGCTAAGACTGATACTACCCAGATTGCTCCTGGTTCTAGAGGCATGGAAAAAGAGAGGAGGGTAAGAACTAAGAATGCACAACAACTTGCCCTTGATAAGATTAAAAAATTCTTTGAAATAAGGGCAATAGTTGAAGCCCAAATCTATCCGGAGAAATTCAATAGGAGGCTCATCAGTTTTAATTCAAAGGTAGGCTCCATCCTTTCTGACAGCCTCCCGACAGGAGATAAGACCATGATAGTAGCTAGTGGACCCTAGGACCAGATCCCCACCTTGGATATGGTCACCAGTGATAATGTTGTCTCCCCTAATGCTCTATAAGGACACGCTAGTATTAATCTAAATCTGCCCTATGAAGAGGAATTGCACAATGTTGAAGTCCCTAAGGCTTGCAATGGATCTTGTGTTAGGCCTAGTGATCATGACCAAGTGGGGACTGGTAGTGATTTTCACCCTAGGCAGTCTTGTGGACTTGTCCCAAGAATCGAAGGGCATGTGGTAGGTTTCCAAGTAGTGTTGGATCATAAGAAGGAAAATTCTTGGGCTATTGTGTCATATTACGATAATTTTGTGAAGCACCTTCTACCTATAGTTGATCAGGATGAATGTGAGAAGGATATGGGGAAGACTAGTTCCAGAAAGAAGAAGAGAGCCAGAATGGAGATCATGAGTTCTATTGATGCTGAGAGGGTGTTTGTGTTGAAGAAGAAGAGAGGGAGACCTAAGGCTCCATTTCCAATCCATCTGGCAGAAAGGGGAAAAAGAGCAGATTGCCTAAATGCCTCCAGGCCTTCAAAGTGCTTATGGACACAAATCCTTGAATTTGGGGATGGAGTTAAAATGTGTGTCATGGAACATCAAGGCATTAGAATCCCCAGACAAGATGTATGTTATCAAAAGGTTCTTAAGGTCCCACCTAAATATAGATGTTCTCATGTTGCAAGAACTTAAAGTTGTTAACCTTTCCCTGGACATTAATCTTAAGTGTATTTGGAAATAGGTCATATGCTTTAAACCCAATCATTGTAAGCAGAAACGGGGTGTTATCATTTTGACAAGTCATAAACAAGCAAATCATATTGTTAGAGGGTCCTCTCCTTACAACAAAGTGGTATGGGTCATAATTAAAATCAATGAGAAGGAGATAGGGTTGTACACGGTGCATGCCCCAAATGACTACCAAGAGAGGATAGAGTTGTGGAAATGGATGACTCTTTTGGAAGATGTTCTGTAGATTATTAGAGGGGAATTTAACATGGTTGAGAGTCTTGCAGACAAAGATGGGGGAATTAGGTTTGAGCGGAAAGGGGATGAGAGATTCTTCTAAGGAAAAATGATTAATAAGATAAAGATAGTTGATCATCTTACTGGAAAGAAGGATGAATCTTGCAGCCTATGGTATACCTAGTATAATTGCCAACAAGGGACCAAGAGGATATATAGTTGGCTTCACATATTTTATGGACATAAGGATACTTTTCATTTCTTGGGGCAGAAGAATGAGAGATGCGTTAAGGTTATCCCCTACACATTAGTGGATCATCACCTAATACAAGTTACCAAATCATTGATTGACAACCTGTCGAACCCTTGGAGAAATGGAGACCACTTTTCCTTAAACAACATATTGTTATTGGATGAGGATGTGCTAATTGTAGTGGGCATTATCAGATTATTTAACAGAGACAACGCTTCTTTCTCTGACCCTAGAGATAGTAGGAATCAAAATGTCACTAGTTGGAAGGGGTTGTTCCAAACGGTTGGTAGGAAAAAAGAAAATGACATGAGGAAAGTTGAAACCAACCTATATAATGAGCACATCAGAGAAGAACTTCTATTCCAATCAGACCCTGCTAACTTAGAGGTCATTGAAGCTTTGACCAATGCAAAACATGCTCTGAGAAAAATAGAGAATAGATCGGGATAATGGTAATGACTAATAGAGCCAAAATTAGTTACCTAGAGAATGGAGATAGAGGATTCAAGATATTTTTCAAATGCTTAAAACCAAGGAAGCCAAGGTCAATATTGACTCTATTCAAGAGGAAGATATAACTATCTTAGATAACTCGGAGACTTAGATGCCTTCAAGCTCTTATATAGTAAACTATTTTCCTCTGCTGATTTTGAGAAAGAAAAGAAGAGTGCCAGAGAGATGGTTAGAAACTTAATTCGAAGGATGATACAAGTTGGTGATACAAGTTCCTTCAGCAAGGATATCTTGGTGGCAGAGGTTAAAGCAGTCATTCTTGCCTTGTGCAATGATAAAGCCCCGAGGCCTTATGGCTTACCAGTGGAATTCTATAAGAACCTAGATTGGATTGGTGAGGATTTGTTTGAAGTCTATATGGCATCCCTGAGTAAAGGCTCACTAGGAGGTGAGATTAATAAGGGCCTAATCAAGCTCATCCTCAAAGATGGAGATAGATCTTTGATCAAGAAGTAGTGCCTCATTACTCTTTCGAATATCTCTTATGAATCTTAGCAAAGTTGTTTTCCAAAAGACTAGAGGATATATTACCAAAGGTAGTCAATCCTACACAAATAGGTCTTGTAAAAAGAAGGCATATTCTAGAATATCTCGTGTCTTGTTGGTAGGCTATGGATTGGGCAAAGGATTCAAACAAGCCCTCAACCATGGTACTAGTGGATTTTTAGAAAGCTTATGACTAGATTGAATGGGAGTTTATTCATATGATGCTAGAAGGTTTGGGCTTCCCAGAGAAGTTTTGCCTCATGGTTAGGATGGTTGGGATTGGATAATACTGAGAGGGGGGTGAATCAGTATTATAGTACTTAATTAAATTCTTCAACCATTTAAATATTAACCATAAACTTGCAGTAAAGAAAAGAACATAAGCAAATGAAACAGTACTCATAACACCATATTTTGTTTTTGAGGAAACCCTGGCAAAGGGAAAACCCCGGTGGGGATGGTACCCACAAGCATGTACTAAAGTATAATGTCCATGTTAGGAGACCTAGCACTGTTAGGAGCTAAATATTACATAACACATTTCCTTGTTAAAGGAATTACAACTCTATTAAAGGTTCACAACACCCTGTTAGGGGCCAACTAAGCTTACAGTTCTTACAAGATAATTCAAGTTACAAAGTGTTCTTAGTTATGAACAAAACAAGCAACACTGGTGCTTAGATAGTTCATTTATAGTTCTTCAATGATCTCTGTCATTCTCTGCTCTGCTATTCGCTCAATCAATCATCCAACTCACCACAACAACCAACATCTATCTTTATCAAAAAGATCTTACATATATATCTCACAAGTTTACAAAGTCGGCTCCCAATAAGAATATTACAAATAGTCAGCCTTCAATACAAAATACATTTAATATAGTAAATATCAAATGCATAGTCGTCGCTCTTTCATAGTCAATGTGGAGGTTATCAACAACCAAAATAAAACTTTGATTGTCTGGAGTCCAAGTCATACTCCCTCAATCTTCGCTACTGTCCAACTGCTTTGTATCGTTGTTCTGCTGCAGTTTGTCTATCTTCAATTATTTCTTACTCACCATAGACTTAACCAAAACCAAATCGATCTTAGGTGGTCATACATACCCCATATTGTCTTCCTCAAAGCTCATTTGCCCTAAATCATCAATCTCGATCTTCGACATCCAAAACACTTTTGTATCTCTGCTTCTATACTTAGTCGATTTCTGAATCATCAAAACTTATCTTTACAGGAATCGATCTGAAACCCAGATGTGTTGCCATAAATGGCAACCAAAAAGTAAATCATATTTACACAAAATTGATCACTTGCCAACAATCTCTCCCTTTGGCATTGATGGCAACACTTAACAAAAAAATGAATGTTCCAACAAAACTGTCTTCTCTATATTTTTATTCCTTCCTCTTCTTGTCTCTTCTCCCATATTATATTTTTCTTTTCTCTCTTATTATTTATATATATATATATATATATATATATATATCTTCTCTTATCCCCCTTTGACAACAATGACAAAGGTGCATACAAAATAATAGGTTTTAGTGCTTGCTCACCAATTTCAGAATATCCTGAAAAGAATCTTCCAAGATCTTCACTTTTGCATTCCATGTTTTGAACAATATTTGGCTAATGTGAATTAAGCCATTCAGTGCAAATGATGTGGTCTCAGCTTCTTTCAATTCTGTGGGCATAGATTTAGTCAGTGTATATGTTACTTTCTCCAAGTCTGAGAGATGAACCTCAAGTATGGATAGCTTAGGAGTGATAAAGCTCTTCAGCAAATTAAATCTTGCCAATACTCTCCCTTCCTCATTATCCAATACACTGAGTTTAGCCAAAATTCTTGTGACTTCCTTGTCTAACTCTGTTGTGGATTGTGAAGATGTTTCACAACTATCCATCACACTGTTCAGAGTTTCCCTCTCTTTGGCAATAATGTCTTCTACATTCTGAACATGCCTTATTGGATTCATGCAATAACTAAACAATTTTCTCCCATGTCCAATGTAGCTCTTTGCATTTGTCAAGCAACTTTTCACAATGCCTAAGTCCCATGTGATAGACTTGCAAATTGATGTTAACTTCTTCTCTGAATATGTCTTCTCTGCCTTCTCCTCTGCAATCTTTAATAAATTATCATAGTGCCCATCAAATTCATCAAGTGTTAACCTCAGATTTTCAATGTCATCTTTGTGCTAGAAAACAATAGGTACTACAAGAAATTTGTTTACAGTATCAATTGCTCTTGTAATTACTTTAGCCTTTTTGTCTCCTTTCTGTCATGATCTTTCCTTGGCTTTGTTCAAAGCAGTAAATGCCAATTTTACCAATTCAACTTCATCCATGCTATCAACATTTACATCACTGCTTGCCAACAATGAGATAGATGATGTGTTTACCTCTTTCTTTTCATCCTCTTGTTGTTCTATCTTCTGTTCTTCTTCCTTCTTCTTCTCTTCTTCCTCTTTGTGTTCAGCCTCATCTGCTATAGAAGTGTCCATATTCCCTGCAAAAGGGTCCTTTTCATCTTGAGAGGTGTCAAAAGTTACTACCACACCAAAAACATAGAAATCTGGGGGTGGATCTACTCCGCTCTTCTCAGAAGTTGTCTCTGTTGCTTTTGAGTTTTCGCTCATTCCCAATTGTGTAGGCGAAGTGGTCTTAGGAGGTGGGGGCTTAACAGAAGTAGTATTCATCAATATCTTCTCTAGTGCCTTCTGTGTTTCCTCAGTGACTTCATCATACTTCCTCGCCATGATTTTCAACAATCTCACCTTGGTCCTTAACAGAGGTTTTAATTCCTTGTATATTCTATCTCTTTCTTGTACCGATATCACAGGCAGCATGTTATCAATTTCTTGGTTCCTGATTGTATCATCTTTAATTTGTGCTACATGTTTTCTTATCTCCAATCTCCCATATAAGTCTATAGGTATACTTCCTTCAATTTCTAAAAGAGTCTTTTTGAAGTAAGTAAATGTTCAATCACAATGTCTTCAATCTTAAGCTTGTCTGATTCTTCATACCTGTCATAGTATTTATCAATTGTAACTAATTTACCTTGTTCTATTGCTCTCTTCTCTATCATCTTCAAGTCAGGTTTCCATATGTGCTTCTCTGCTTTCTTCTCTTCTCTTACTATGCTCTGCTCTTTAGGCGATGTCTACATGCTTGATCTAGTAACTCTAGAAGTAATGTTCTCTGCTTGTGTTGTTTGTTGTCGTGGAGGAGGTGGATTGTCTATCATAACTACCTCAGGAGTGGGAGGGGTTGCAGTACTTCCACTTGCTAGTCCAAGAGATCTTTTTGTCATCTTCTTTTAGTTCTTCTCCTGTCAACCCAGCTTTTACACCGCATTCATGTACAAGATTCTCAATCTTTCTCTTCCTCAAACCTCTAGTTTGTTCTTCTCTCACCTTTGCTGACTTCTCCTCATATGTTCCCCATCTTTCCTCTAATGTATCAATTTATGTTGCAAGAACATGTTCTACTTGCATGGTAAGTACCTCAGAACTTACTTCATAACCCATGGGATAACACCATTTATTTCTGGGTATGACTGCTTCAAAACATACACAATTAGTTTCAACCATGAAACATATTGTATCTTTGTATTTTTCAACAATGTCCTCATGTATCATGTATCTGGTTTTCATCTGTCTCTATAGAATTTTGATCACAGCAAACAATTCTCCATCAACCCAAGTAGTATTTTGTCTCTTGTAACTCTGCGAAATTAGAATACCAGTAGGTATCCCAGATTTCCAACCACTAGGATGTAAGCCAGGAAATTTGTGCTCGATATGAATAAACATATGCATCAACAATGAACCAAATTTGAAGGTCTTAGTTCTGTCCTTCTTCACTAGCTTCACATTTTCAAGGAATTGTTGTGCCAGAACTTCGCATAGGTTATATTTTACATTCTCCTTCACCATTCTCCATGCCATCATGATTACTCTAGCACATATTGAGTTAGGTATGCTACTGTAGTAGAATTTGTACCCAAGTATCATAGCAATCAATCTCACATCTTGCTGAAAGATGTCGTTCACTGTCATTGTCTATTTGTCCCATTTGGAATGAGTTAGGGTTTCAACTTCCTTCTTTACATGTTTCTCTGCAATAGGGATGACTCTGGTGTTGTCCAGTCCAGTGATTTCATGGATTAGGTCAGTACAAATCTTCACAGGTTGATCACCTATCCAAATAAACTGATCATGAACCCTACTTAATAGTATCTTAAACCATTCATCTTCATCGAATTCGCATAAGTCCAGAATTTTCATTATGCTTAGCTGATCAATGTGTTTGTATTCTTCTCTCATGATTCCATTATCAGTCATATACTCCATCTCAGTTGATATATCATCAATTCCCAGTATATCATACTTACAATGTATGTAAGCCCTAATATCTTCTACGTGTAATACGTCATACGGGGTTTGGGAAAATGCTCCCTCTGGATCCTCTTCACATGACTTGAACGGATGTTTCTTAAATTTATACCTAGGTCGATCTATAACATCGAAAATAATAGGTGCATCCATAGCTAGATGATGTAAATACCTTTCTTCCGCTAAATTCCAAGTTTATCCTTCAATCGATCACACACGGCCAATCTAGAATAGTCTAAATTTCTCTGCTCTATGATCTCCTTAGCTCGCTCTTCGTCAAATGGTAAGGAGATAGGTCATCAAATGGTGCTTTATACAAGTTTAAGTCATAAATTTCACTTTTACTCAAAACTGTCTAGTCGGCTGTTAGATCTCGCGAACAAAATATATGCGTCGGCTGATGTTGCACTCTTAGATGTACATTTCATGATGTCGGCCAAGTTTATACCCAAGCTCGCTCGAGCTCAATCCACGAATTTCGGGGCGGGATATATTCTGATGTCTGTATCCAATGCTCCCCCTAAGGCCATGATCGGCCAATTAGGTCGATTTTGTTTTGCTACCATCAGGCAAAGATCCAGTAGCATCTACTAACTCTCCTTGAACTGATGTCTCACTTGTTTCTTTGATCTTCTATATCTTACCATTGTTGCTATCTTTTGCCTTCTTAAAACAACTTTCAAAATCATTCTTTAAATCTACAACACTCTTGTCAGTATCATTTGCATTCTTTTTTGAATTCATAGGAGGTGGTACTCTTATGTTATCTGATCCATTATACCTGCAAAACTTTTCTATGTCTTGGATTATTGCATTTGTAACATATAGGTCTTCTTTCCTGATTAACTTGCAGCTTACAGTACTTCGCAATGTGTCCAATGTTATTACATTTGTAACATATGGATTTCACTGTAGATTCTCTTCCATTGTCTTGTCTATATCATAATTGATTAGGTTTTTTGCATTATGTTTTCTTGTGCCCATATCCATTACAGTTAAAACAATAGCCAGAAAAAGTTCTAAAAGGGGCATTACCTCTGTAGTCTCTCTTCATGTGTCCAAATTTGTTGCAACCAAAGCATCTACCTCTGAAGGGTCTGATCTGCTCTTTAGGTTCTTCAATAGAAGGTTTCTCAGCATCAATCTTCTCATTTGATTTCTCTTCATGATTATTTGAGCATTCAGCTTTCATTGAAGCCAATACCAGTCATATCACCTTTAGGTTTCTATTTGTTTCTTTGTTCATCAATCAAATCATTGCTGGTGTGAAGTTTCTCAATGTATTTCTTTGCTTCAACAAGTTCACCTTTTATAATCTGATTGTATTTTTCCATTTCCATAGACTTATTCTTGTAGTTGTCAGCATCATTCTTCATTTGATCTAATGCACTGTTTAAAGCTTCTTCAACTTTCTTCTTAGCATCCTTCTATACCTGTATTTCTTTAGCCATGGTCTCATTTTCGAGTTTCAGAGTTTCATTCTCTTTTTTTAGTTGCTTCACCTGATCTAAACTGTCTTCATCTGAATCCTCTTTTATCTGAACCATAAGATCTTGTCTTTGATTTCTGGAAAGCTCAAGTTGTTCTTTGAGTTTCTTTATAAATTTCTCAGCTCTTCGCATGTTGAATCTCAACTCTCCATTTTATGTTTTTGCTTTGTCAAGGTCTTCAAGAGCGGCATCAAAGTTTTCTTGCAAGCTGTCCAAATCCATTATGATCTCCCTCAAGCGGTTAGACTTTCTCTCCAAGAGCCAAAAGCTCTATACCAATTGTTAGGATTGGATAATACTGAGAGGGGGGTGAATCAGTATTATAGCACTTAATTAAATTCTTCAACCATTTAACTATTAGCCATAAACTTGCAGTAAAGAAAAGAACATAAGCAAATGACACAGTACTCATAACACCATATTTTGTTTTCGAGGAAACCCTGGCCAAGGGAAAACCTCGATGGGGATGGTACCCACAAGCATGTACTAAAGTATAATGTCCATGTTAGGAGACCTAGCCCTGTTAGGAGCTTAATATTACATAGCACATTTCCTTGTTAAAGGAATTACAACCCTGTTAAAGGTTCACAACACCCTGTTAGGGGCCAACTAAGCTTACAGCTCTTACAAGATAATTCAGGTTACAAAGTGTTCTTAGTTATGAACAAAACAAGCAACACTGGTGCTTAGATAGTTCCTTTATAGTTCTTCAATGATCTCTGTCATTCTCTGCTCTGTTATTCGCTCAATCATTCATCCAACTCACCACAACAACCAACATCTATCTTTATCAAAAAGATCTTACATATATATCTCACAACTTTACAAAGTCGGCTCCCAATATGAATATTACAAATATTATAAAGTCGACCTTCAATACAAAATACATTTAATATAGTAAATATCAAATGCATAGTCAATGTGGAGGTTATCAACAACCAAAATACAACTTCGATTGTCTGGAGTCCAAGTCATACTCCCTCAATCTTCGCTACTGTCCAACTGCTTTGTATCGTTGTTCTGTTGCAGTCTGTCTGTCTTCAATTCTTTCTAACTCACCGTAGACTTAACCAAAACCAAATCGATCTTAGGTGGAGGTCATACATACCCCATACTGCCTTCCTCTAAACTCGCTTTCTCTAAATCATCAATCTCGATCTTCGACATCCAAAACACTTCTATATCTCTGCTTCTATACTTAGTCGATTTCTGAATCATCTGAAACCCAGATGTGTTGCCATAAATGACAACCAAAAAGTGAATCACATTTACACAAAATTGATCACTTGCCAACAAAGACTCTAATGCAGGATGTCAATGCCATGGTGGAAGTGAATGGGGTCAGGTCTGATACATTTATGTTTTCCAAGTCCATAAGGCAAGGATGCCCTCTGGCTCCTGCACTTTCTGTACTTGATGTTGATTCTTTGCATTATTTGATGAGACAACATTATTTCCGCCTTGTGAGAGGAATTACCCTCCCCAACAAAGAGGAAGTGATTAACATGCAATTTGTTGATGACATTGCTTTTCTGATCCAACTGGAAGAGGGAAACATAGAGAACATAATCAAGAAGTTTGATGTATGTTGTAATGCCTCAGGGAGCAAGGCCTCACTTCCCAAGTCTACTATGTTGGGATGGCACTCTTAAGCCCCCTCTTAGTTCTCCAAGTTTCCCATAATGTGGGGACCGTCAGATCACCTAGTAAGGTATCTAGGAATCCTCTTTGTGATTAGTCCTAACTTGAAGTAAATGTGGGCTTGGATACAAGAAAATATAGACATAAAACTCAAAAAGTGGAATAAGCAATACTTGGGATTAGCAGGGAGAGTTCAAGTTTGTCAGAAGATCGTCTCTTCTTATAATGTCTACTTCTCCTCCATCTGGCTTTTCTCTCAATATCAATTCAATCACTTTCACAAGAAAATCTAGAATTTTCTGTGGTCAGATGGTAAGGGTAACAAAAAAAGGCATGCAGTCAACTGGACCTGGTGTGCCATGAGTAAGAATGCAGGGGGTTGGGGCTGAAAGATATTAAAAGACAAGGCATTGCCTTGGTTGTCAAATGGGTCTTTAAATCCCTATAAAGGAACGGACCATGTAAGGTCCTAATTAGGAATAACAATGCAAGAGCAATTCCAAAGAAAAGTTTCACATGTGACTTGTTTGCTGGTAACTTTCCTATCATACCGCATTTATACACATTTATGAATATTTACACATATTTATAAACATTTATACATATTTTATATATGTATACACGTTTTCGCACATTTATAAATATTTATAGACATTTATATACATTTATAAGTGTGTATAAATATTTATACACATAAATATTTAAAAATATTTATACACATACATATTTATAAACATTTATACACAGTTATACACTTTTAATAAATATTTATATATATATATACAACTTTATAAATATACATACACCTTTATAAACATTTATACATATTTATAAATATTTATACATATTTATATACATTTTATATATATTTACACATTTTTAGATATTTATATATGTTAATACACATTTATAATAATTGCACATTTACAAACATTTATACATATTTCTATACATTTATACAAATTTATGCATTTTTACATATTTATAAATATATATTCACAATCATAAATATTTATATACACTTATACAAATTTATGAATATTTATACACATTTATAAAGTATTCATACATATTTAGAAATATATATGCACATTTATAAACTCTTATATATATTTATAAATATTTACATACTTATAAAATATGTATACATATTTTATATATTTATAAAAATTTATACACATTTTTAAACATTTACACATATTTATACATTTATAAATATTTATAAATCTTAATACACAAATATTTATACATATTTATTAATAATTATACACATTCAAAAACATTTATACATATTTCTACACATTTATACAAATTTGTATACATTTATACATATTTATAAACATTTACAAATATTATACAAATTTCTAAAAAATTATACATATTTATACACATTTATATATATTAATAAATATTTATATACACTTTTACATATATTAATAAATATGTATACACGTTTATAAATATTCATACACATTTATACACAAATTTATAAATGTGTATAAATATTTATAGATATTTATAAATGTGTATAAATGTTTATACATATTTATAAACGTGTATAAATATTTATGAATATGTATGAATATGAATAAATATGTATAAATATGAATAAATGTTTATAAATATTTATGAATTTGAAAAAATGTGTATAAATAGTTATAAAGGTTTCTACAAATTTATATACATTTATACACATTTATAAACATTTAAACAAATTTATAAATATTTATACACATTTATAAATATTTATATATATTGATAAATATTTATATACACATTTAGTAAGGAGCTCAATCTTACAATAGAAATGGAAAAAAGATGCATAGATGATATTTGTGATACTAGAAGCATATGAAAGGTGCTCCAGTCTATTGTAAACCATAGAAGTGATACTAAAATTATTTTGATCTATGGTAATGGTATTAGAATTACTCCATGGTGTTGGTAGAACCTCTTGCATCAATCGTCCCTCCTTAAAAAGCAGTTATCTTGATCACATTTAATCTAAGAAGTAGGTGTAAAGCTTTGACTTCTAATTATTGCTCGACAAACAATCCAGATACTTGTATGAACTCTCCCACTTTGACAACCCTACTATACATGAGCATAGAATAGTTCCACGTAAGCATGGTTTCCAAAATAATTTTGACCAACACAACTAATCGTGTGTCCATTGGAGGTGAAGCGTGTATAAGATTACGAATGCATAGATCCACTATAGTTTCCCATTTCAACCACTACACAACAGCTGGATCCGGCTATCAAAAACCCACCGGGATTCAGCCCTCAGATCGTTCACTCCCAGTTTGCTCAAACCAATTCATGTGTACCAAATGTTTGACGCCAAGTCAACATGAGGAAAGGGCACATGACAGTTATTTACTGCTATTTATTTTTGGTTAATGAGGAGTGTCATGCTGCTAGGGGTGGTCCTGCACCAGGACATCACATGGAAAACACTACAAGGACTAATAATTGGGCAACCAGGAGTGACCTCAGGGACAACAAGATAATTAGATTCAATGTGTTATGTGTAAAAATGATTCATAAATGATAGCATGCAACAACAACAATACCCAGCGCACGGAACCCACAAAAATAAAAGAAAATTAGAACTAGAACTGTAATGCAAGATTGTATTATCAACTGCAAGACTCTCCTATCTAGGCAACTATATTTTTTAGTTTTATATTATGGATAGCTATATATTACATCAAAATTCGTGATGACAAGAAACCCAATCCTTGCATTCTGCTATTTCATAGTCTCCATTTTGTCAAATTCATCAAGTACCACTGAACAACTGGACGAGGCTGAAACTATCAACTCTATGCAGTGTCCTGTAAGTAAGTTTGGAATTTTATTGCTTGGTCACGTGTGCTTTAAGTTTGGAATTTTATTGCTTGGTCACGTGTGCTTAAGATGTGTTGAAGCTGGTGTTGAAGACAATATGTAACATGAAGTGCAGCCATTGTAGGATAACTCAGTTAGGGGGTCTGCTATCCAGTCCTGGTACTGGTTCTTCCTGGGTTCTCTGCGGGTTCTTCTGTGAAGGACCCACAGTGAACCGAAGCACCCAAGGGTGGTAGGTCAGTTTATGTATGTATTTCTGACTTGTTCATCAGCATACTCATTGTATCAGCTTTAGATAGTTTCTTGCAACAGCTTGGTAATATTATTCAAGTTGAAATTGGTCTATGTTAATGCCCTTAGTCTATGACAGTAGTGAACAGCAATCTACTTCAATTCATTTGAAGGTCAGGGATTGATTTTTTTATTTGTATATCTAAGTACATTACTGTTGATAGATTTGTAGCAACCAGCCCATAGTTATATTTGTTGATCATGCTCAGAATGATGTCAATTTGTTAGGCATGTAATCTTAAACTATATCAGTAATACAAGTAATTTTAAATATAATTTTATTGACAATTATAGATATGAGTGTCACTCTATTTTTTATATTTATAACTTCGATGTTTGAACATGTATATATAAGTTTATAATATATATATATGTATGGACGAACCCAAACCCAAACCCGTACCCAAGGAATATTGTTTTTGCTGTATCCGCGTATCAAGCCCCGTAACCGTACCCAAATTGGCAACTTAGTGGGATAAGGTTATCATAGTCCAAAACCCTCTTGGAACAACAAAATGGAATGCCAAAAGCCAATCTAAAATTTGCAGAGGCAGCAGATCGGAATACAAAATCTACGTGGATAAAGAAGCTTTGAAACGAAAGTCTAAAAAGTTTAGTACAAAAGTCATTTCCAAAGAGCATGACGAGACACTCCTACAGAATGGAATTCCAAAGATAGGTATTTCAACATAAGGCAACTTCAAGGGAATAGTTGCAGCCCAAAGCCTCCACGACAGTCAAAGTTAGGTGATTTGTCTATTGAATTCTTCTGAGTCAATCTATTGACTCAATGTGTACACAGATATGTTCATTGGGTTATTGCAATGGCACTTAAGGAGAGTGAACTGCAGTCTTGTAGCAGATCTTTATCTAGAATTAGTTCTAAAATCTTGCAAGCATTCCAGCTGCGTTTGTATCTGTTTTGAGTGAGTCTTCAAAGCAGAAAAAATTATGAGAGCATGATGGATGGATGTATCAGCCCCAAGATATATTTCATTATGTTTCTGAGACAGAACAAATGTATTTTAAATTTTAACTTAAGTAACTGCTCTGTTAGTTAATGTTGTGATCAAATAAGTTAAGATTGAAGACTATCAACATACACATATCAATATAGTGTTTTTAATAAGGATAGGCGACTACGTTTACAGTATAACAATTGACAACTCTGTCACGAGAGAGAACTTACATTATCCTACAGCTTGAAATGAGAACCCTGGACTCTTTACATAATATTGACTGTGAATTGAACTGACGAAGTGTAATGCAAAACTGAAAAACCGGCTGACACCACTGGATGTAAGGAATTTATGTACTTCAACAGTGACAAAGCTACAAGGACCTTAATTTCCCTCAAGAAATGTACAGTGACCTCGATATAAAGGAACAATCTACATTCATTAATTTCCCTCAAGAAATGTACAGTGACCTCGATATAAAGGAACAATCTACATTCATTAATTTCCCTCAAGAAATGTACAGTGACCTCGATATAAAGGAACAATCTACATTCATCAAGGCATAAGACCAACTTAAGAATTGGAGGAGTCATCTGAATAGGTGTCACATGCTGGCAAACGTGCTGTAAATTGTTCACAATAAGATATTTGATCAAGCATACCCCTAAACAATTGAATTTCCATCATGTTACAATTTAGGGTTTGCCTTTGCATGCTAATCCTTTCTATACCAAATTATTTGTGTTAACTCAGTTTCAAGTTTGAAAGACCTGTTCTGTCAACAGTATTATTGTTCCATGTACCATGATTGCACGAGGGGAGAGCCTAATATGTGGTTGTAAGCTGAAACAGACTTTAATCTATATATGTGATAAACCCTTTATGAGTGTTTTATGACCATTTGATCCCCCACTAGCTAATGAATGCTGTCACCATGGAGTTGGCTGATTGTTACTGAAGTAATGTCTCTAGATATACATATTTCTCAGACACGCCATCATGTTCAACTAGCCTAAAAACAACAACACCAATAACCACATGTTACTAACTGTCAGACAGGATTATATAGGGCTCGAGCTGATCATTTATCATGCTTCCAAAGTAGTAGAATGCTTTTATGACAATGTCAAATGAATGATACTTTTACACTCAGTGCTTAATAGACAATCATCTTAGGCAACCCCATGGCCATTCTTTTACATAACTCTAAGTTCCAATTTCAAGTCCATGAAAGACTAACTGATGACAACTAGGATGTCCAAAATAACATTTGAAGGCAAACACCTAGCTCATATTAGTTCACTACCCTAACCTACTTGAAGCAATTGAGAAAAGGTAACATCTGATCAACACTAACTACTCAAACTCAAGGCAAAAAAAAAAGCTACTACTCTTCTGATGTGTCTTAGAAAATACTAGGCAATGCAGTAAAACTCAGAGTAGAAAGTTTACTTTCTTCCATCAATGGACCTG
This sequence comes from Thuja plicata, assembly GCA_018584345.1. Classification (NCBI taxonomy): domain Eukaryota; kingdom Viridiplantae; phylum Streptophyta; class Pinopsida; order Cupressales; family Cupressaceae; genus Thuja; species Thuja plicata. The sequence continues at coordinate 1,316,828 of MU223832.1, read as the reverse complement.
AACTGGTATGATTCATTCAATGAAGGTATATTTCCAAGAAATGTATTATTTAAAGATAAAGTAGAGCACCAAGAACAAAGATAAGACTTATGTTATCATTTATAACAAGAAAGAAGAATATGCAGTTTTACCAGAAGTAGAAGACCTGGGATTTGAGAGATGCTTCGTTAGATTACAAAAATTTATTTACAAGTGCATCATGCCCTTCTCAGATTGACAAGACTGTAAATTTGGCTTGCGCTTGGATTGAGAGTGCAAGCTTGCCTACTTTCTTTTGCAATATGCAAACTGGTTATGAATGCCCTAGGCTATATGTTAGCTAAAAGCACAGTTTTAGACAAAATTAATGGTATCTTTGTTTCTTCTAGACAAGGAAATATTTGATGAATGACCCTTCAAAGATGACAAGATTGTGACATTGATAAAAGAGGTTGAGCCGTATTAAAGAAGAAGTGACTGACATTGAAAACTTTAACAAAACTTATTTCTATTTTTTAAAATAAATAGGGAAAAACTTCAGAAAAATCAATGTCCCTACGTCTTCTTGATTGGAGTAATTTTATTAGTTCTTACTTCATGGTAGCAAATGTTTTAATATTCACAACCCTCGTTATTCCTTTGTTTTCCAAGTTACCTCAATAATGATATACCATAAAGCAATAAGAACTGGATAAAGCAGAAAACAAGATCAAATATTACAGAACCCACTAAGCCAATGGTTTTGGCAAGAAAACATCAAAGCTGTGAAAATCTGATGGTATTCAACCATTTCTATTATTGGTCTTGTTGAGTCTTATCCACGGAAACCGACAACAAACATCAAGGTTCCTTGGAGTCAATAATTACTTTAGGCCATTGGGGAAGCAAATAAGTGTTTTGGAAAGGTTAAGTGGTTTGGTTGTTGTACACCTAAATGTAGGCAGCAATTATGCCAAGAATAGTTAAATAAGACTTCGTGTTAGTTAATGTAATAAAACATTGCTCTGAAGGGGTGTCAGTTGTGTCGTCAATTGGTGACGGTTGGAGACTTAACCAACCATGTCACGTCTATTTGTAGGGAGTCCGGAACAAGTGAAGGGTGTTGCTAATGTTGGAACTACTATGCTATGGAATATATATCATTCTGCCATTTGTGGTGCAATGTAATTCTATGTTATTCATGCTATTGTTGTATTTCATTTATCTTTGATATTATGCAATCCTGTTGAATTTGTATATGTTGTGCAATCCATCTCAAGTTAGGCATCTAACATTTTGGTGTCGTTGCCTAAAGTTCGAACTTGGCGGTCGAGGGAAGTAGGATTGGCAGATAGCAGCATAATGGGTCGTACCTCTGACCAACAAGTCCTGGTAACTGATAGTGACGGAGAAGACAATACCAAAGTAACCAGAGAAGACCAGTTAACACATAACTTGGTTCACGTGTGAGACGTGTCGGTTGACAAGTACGTACAACGGGAGGCTCGGGAGAGCGGTCTTGGCTGGTACAGTACGCATCGAACTCACGGTGAGCAGTCCTGTTTACGATTTTCTAGGTAAACTTCCAAGATTGTTAACTCTGATAATTAATGCCCAACCTACCAAACAAGGACAGAAGGCAACGCACGAAGGCGGAGATAGAAGGAGAGAAGGAAACAGAAACTACCGTACGGAAGTCTCTGCGTATCCAAGAGCAAGCTGAGAGACACCAACGACTACAACAACTAGTGAAACAGTCTGATTCTTGGGCGCACGAAGGATTTGACACCGACAGTTGGGAAGGTGGTGACTCGGTACCAACTGAACCATCCGTACATTCCGAAGAGGACAATAGCCAAGAGGGAAATCTCGTAGGGGAGGTAGCGGATTTATTTGAGAGTACCTTGCGGGGCATCGACAATCTCATTATCTCGGAGGGATCAAGAATAGGGAGAACAAAACCAGAGACTCCAGGGAGAAGAGAGTACAGGTATGACTATAAAAGAGGCAACCAAGACATGAACGACAAAGGTGGAGGGGTAGAAGACTTGCGCGTAGCCAGAGGTGCGGAAGACGCACAAGGACGTGGAGGAGGAACCAACCCACCGACATCTAATAACATGCACGGTGCCTACTGTACGCGGAAAATGACAAACCCCCCGGAGAAACGGGATCTGCCCAAGTTCAGTGGGGACGGATCGGAGGATCCAACCCACCACTGTAAAACATGTGTAACAATATGGGAAGCAAATGGCCAGGATGACCATGACTACTGGTTCAAGGCTTTTCTTGCCACCCTACAATGGATTGCAATTGATTGGTACACGGACCTACTAGCAGGGAGCAAAGCGACTTGGGATGACTTGAAAAAAACATTCCAGGCAGAGTTCAAATTACTCTGTGATGATGATGAAGTAGTGGCAGAAATTTACAATACACGATAGGGAAAAAATGAAACGGTACGAGCTTACCATTGTAGGCTAAAGGAACTCATTGGTAAACTCGAAAACCAGCCAGCGGATGGTCTGAAAAAACGGTGGTTCATTGAGGGACTAACTCCATCCCTAAGGAGGAAGATGAAAGTGGTGCCACCATCCTCGTACACTGATGCCTACAACCGTGCGATGGATATTGAAAGTGAAAACAAGACATCCAGAGGTAAGAAGAAGACGAGTGATGACAATAGCACGGATGGGGACAGTGAGGGAGAATCCAAAACTATACAGGCGCTACGAAAAGACGTGATGAGAATGATGAAGGAAATGAGGGCTGGAAAGGAGGAGACAAAAGATGGCAAGGAACTTTGGTGCATAGACTGCAAGTTGGAAGGCCATACCAGAACCAACTGTCCAAAGAAGGCATTTGGTGAAATCTGTCGAGTACTAGGGCAATCAAGGAGTGCCCGTACAATCTGAAGGCAAGGAGTACTCAAGTGCTCTTTACCCAAGGGGAACAAACAACTCTGCCTGTCACACCTCCAAGAAACACAAATGCCTCGCCAGGAGGTTACTGTAGCAACCGAGGAAGTAATAACAATAGCAACAATAACACACCAAGAAGCCGCATCCAGTACGACGCGAAGGGGCGGCCATGTTACAATGCCGCAGATGTAATGAGTGGGGCCACTTTGCACGGGACTAACAAAGCGGCAGTGGTCAAGGTGGAGGAAGCATGCTATGCAAATGGTGTGGTCCTGGTAGCCACAAGGATGTTGATTGCCCTAAGGGGAAGGGGGTAAATATGATAAACATCACACAGGATCTGAGGAGGAGGTCCTAGCAATCACAAGGTCCGAGACGAAAAAAGCCACATACCCCGATCCATGTACGGAGAAAGAAAGGTTGAAGGAAGCCAAAATGGAAACGAAACTGGCAATGGAGGAAGAACGGAGGCAAACGCATGGTACTCCAATACGGTCAGCATCAGAAGCGAACATCATACAACATATGTTATAGGCCACGCTCCCAGTACGAGTGGCAGACCTATTGGAGACGCTACCACAAATGAAGGTGGCAATCACTAATATAAGTGACACTAACGGCAGCCAAGATATTGGCAAACAGGGGTCAAATGAGACAGGAAAAAAAGACGAGGACGCTGCTACCTCGAATGGTGCCATGGATCCTATGTTGTTAGCAGTGGGTGTCGGACGGACACCCGCAGTGGTCGAAATGGAAATCATGGGACGCACACCGACCAACACTATTGTAGATGGAGGATCTGGTGTAAATGTACTGCCAGAAGAAACGTGGAAGGCCCTGGGTAAACCTACACTCTGGCCGCCAACCTTCCACTTGGTAGGCACTGACTAGCATGGTATAAAACCAATCGGGACACTCATGGCTCAGGTTATTGGAACCCAACAGTTCTTTCTAGATTTTGTTGTCATCGCCCTCGAAAGGAAGGGGTATCACGCCCTCCTTGGGAGGGCCTGGCTCATCACAGCGAAGGCCAACCACAATTGGAAGAACACCCTTTCCATCGAGAGTGATGGAAAGAAATATGTCATCGACCTATGGAATCAGGCAATAAGCCAGGAACTGGCATCAAACTCCGAGTCCAAAGGAAAGGAGGATGAGGATTGTTCGGAAGACAAAACGAGTTCACTAAATGGATTGTTCCACTGGCAAATGGAGGATTATGAAGTTTTCCATCTAGGTTGTAACATGTTAGAGCTTCTGGAGGAAACCATCGACTGGGGACTAAAGCATTTGGAAAAAAATCTAACTTGCAAGAAACCTTTGACTCGAGACCAAAGTATTTGGAAGAAAAAACAGTTGGGAGCATATCATACGCACATCAGGAAGGAAGGGGTCTATACAGACAAACACCAGCATACCATGCGGACGAGAGAAGGCCAGTTGACAGATCTCTGTACGAACAAAGTAAGAAGCAAAGACCGTACGGTCTGTACAGAGGCAGAAGGGGTCGTACAGTGTACGGATCGAGTGGAGCAAGGAGAAAGGAAGGAAAAATGAGGTGTCGAAGCAATTGAAGACATGAAAGAAAATCAAAGGGGAATTTTAGGTCGTACGGAGCGTACGAAAGCCATAGAGAACACAGTCCATACGGCGCATACGACGACAGGAAGACGACTTGGTCGTACAGCCGGGAGAGAGGAGGGCATCCACCAACCCCATAAACCACGTACGGCATGGAGTGGGGAGCATACGTCCGAAAGACGAGATCCCTGTAAGAGAGTAGGAGTCGTACGGAATAGGAAAATTCAGCGTCGTACAGAGCAGTTGTACGGACGAAGTGGCGGAGAATTTCCACGTACGAAACAAGAGTCATACGGATGAAGGGGTGGCAACGTTTAACACACAGAGTGGAATCTGTATGGAACAGAGAGGATTCATACAGTACAGTCTGTACGGCTAACAGGCAGCGACGCTCTCAAGTTGTCCATACGGCCTGTACGGTTGGTGATAGCATAGGAGGCACTCCAGTGTGCAGTGGAGTTGGCAGTACCATGACAGTTCGCAGAGGAGAGATGGCGTCGAAAAAAAATCAAGAAAATGGTGGGCACCATGGAGTTCGCTGAGGCGGTGCCCCCAAACCCCCATTTGATTTTTGAACTACACTACAACTTTGAGTTTGTGCAGTACAACTCATTGTCTACATTCTTGTCATTAGTCTTCCTGGATACTTGATGTGTACTTGTCGTCTGGAAGACGAATTTTTCTTTTGGGGGGGGATGATGTAGGCGGCAATTATGCCAAGAATAGTTAAATAAGACTTTGTGTTAGTTAATGTAATAAAACATTGTTCTGAAGGGGTGTCAGTTGTGTCGTCAGTTGGTGATGGTTGGAGACTTAACCAACTGTGTCACGTCTAATTGTAGGGAGTCCGTAACAAAAGAAGGGTGTGGTTAATGTTGGAACTATTATGCTATGGAATATATATCATTTTGTCATTTATGGTGCAATGTGATTCTATGTTATTCATGCTATTGTTGTATTTCATTTATCTCTGGTATTATGCAATCTTGTTGAATCTGTATATCTTGTGCAATCCATTTCTAGTTAGGCATCTAACACTAAAGAAGGGAAGTAGGTATCAATTTACAAGCAACAATAGCCTTTTTTGTCGTATGGTTTTCCTTAAGGGCCTAGAATAACTAAGACTAGCTTTGAATTTCCCAAATGTCTTTCTTGTTGTTGAAAGAAAAGCATTGTGGAAACCTCTTAGTATTGCCCTGATGCTAAGGCTTAATGGATTGGTGCACAACTGCAATGTACACATAATTTATGTTAGCTAGGGTTCACATTTTGGCAATAGTTGACCACTTGTAAGAATATTGACGCAAATACCAAGTGGTCCAATGGAGAATCTTATCTTGAGAAAGATGGGTTTATAGATTATTCAATGGAAAAAATGAGAACAATTAACCAAATACACAATTGAAATACATGTGACTAGAATTCTTTGGCAAATGTGTAAGCCACTTCTTTTTGCAATCAACAATGAATAGGATAAAAAAGTTTTTACAGATAGTGCAACTAGGGATGGATATTCCTACGACCAAAAGGGGGTAACATGTCAAATTAGTTTGCCTAAGTTTATACAATATTCATCATCATCCTCAATGTGAGAAATTACACAAACAAAATTAGAATACGTTACAATTATAAAACAAGAAGTTGTGATGGCCCATCCTGAATTTTTGTCCTTCCAACTAGCTTGCTATTGAGGTTCCTAACAATTGGCATTTTGTTTTATGGTTGAAGTCATTCACGTGCAGATTTGTTGACATTGCCAATTGTGTGCACAAAGCTATGCAAAATCGTGTGCAATGGCATGTGATGACACCAATTATTGGGCACAAGGCACATGTTCTTGTGGAGAATGTACTAGTGTCAACTATCAAGGCACACAATGTTCCAAGAGGCTTGCACAGATGCACTTGGATCATTTTCCATTTCTTGAGAAGCAATGACCCCCATTGTGTATTTGATTAGCTATGGAAAATAAGCATGAAGTTGTTGAATATTGCACTACTTTTCTTGAACTACATAGTACCCCATGTTTGCCACTCCAAAAAGATGTTGTCGACCTTAATGAGAGTGTGTTTTGAATCATCTTAACTTTTTTGACATTGCACAACTGCTTAGGATCCAAGTCTAATGAATGTTGAGTTGATGGTTGCTCAAGGAGAGGAGGAAAATACAGCTTAGGAATTCCAAATTGAACACTCGACACGAACCCACATATTTTGGGGGATCAAGAACAAAAGCATTCTCTCCAATTGCATGTAGACTAGGGTATGGACCATAGCACAAAGGCTCCATCTTTTGGTTTGGACCCTTGAAAGTCTTCCTTCTAAAGACAACTAGACTTTGTCACTAACCTTGAATAAGTGAGGTGTGCAATGCTCAATAGAGCACTCTTTGTGTGTCTACTACTAGAGTGAGAGAATCTGTTGAACTTGTTGTTGAACACTTTGAATGTGTTGTAGAATATTTGCACTTCATTTGTTTCACGTTCTCATGTGCACAACTCCAAGTGCAATTGCACACGATAAGATATGTCAAGGGACAATATAGGAGAACTCAAGACATGTCTAGAAAGGTCTGTATCCTATAGAAATGTGCAGAGATCTATTGTAAACATTTTGAATGTATATGTGATTGTCATGCCAAGCATGAAAGTGCACGTAGTTGTAGTTGTAGATGTGTGATAGGTGTAAAAGTGTGTGACTCATCACCTCTATCTGACCATCTACCTACAAATGAAAGGCTATGCACCAATCCAATTGTGTATAAAATCTCTTCCATGAGGATTGCCAACATCTGTTGACAAATTGTGGGTCACAATCAAACACAACAGATGTAGGTATCCCAAATTGAACCAATACATGATGGAAGAAGAGGCATTCAATTTCCTATGTAGTGATGCTTTTCTCACAAGCTAACATTATGTCCATCTTTGAAAATCTATCCACTATAACAAATACCATATCATTTTGGTGATTTTTCATAAGGAGTCTTCTCATGAAATCTATACTAATAGATTCCCACATCTTTGTGGAATTATATGAGATATGTAAAGCCTGAGCTTCTTGTTTGTGGACTTGGCAATGCAACAAGGAATGTAGGAGTTGATATGGCACTCAATGTCTACACACATGCGAGGATAGTAGAAATGTTGTTGTAGCACCACTAAGGCCTTGGCAATACCAAAATCACACTATGCATCTACAAAATGAGTTGTTGGCTTGGTGTTCCTTCTGGAACACGAAAATGTTTGAGCTTGAAAAGACACTTGTCATTCATGAAATACACCAACCTATTTACCCCAAGCGAGTGTGGCATCTGTCTATGTGAAGTTCTAATCTATTGAGTAGAGGTTAGTCAATGAAGTTGGTGCCATGTAATTCCAACAATGTGATGAGCATGAGCTGACAATTTGTTGCCTTATTTTCTTTCCCTCCTTGTGCATGATTACTAGTTGGAACTATTGAATAATATCATCCACATAAACTGCAACAAGAATAATATCATCTTGGATTTTGTTCACATTAAGGTTTGGATCAAATTTACATTTTTCAAACTGTGAAGCTAAAAAAAACTATCAATCTTTTCATTCCATGCTCTTGGTGTTTGTTTAAGACGATGAAGTGATTTCTTTAATCTGTGAACAATTGTTAGGATGTTTTTGATTTACAGAATCTGGTGGTTGATCCATATGCATTTCTTCATTTAAATCTCCATTTAGAAAAGCAATTTTAACATCCATTTGATGAATATGCCACCCACGAGTAGCAGCCAAAGAGTAACTATATTCATTTTGATGACAAGAGCAAATGTTACTTCATAATCAACCTTTTTGACTGAATCCTTTAGCAATCAATCTAGCTTTGAATTTTTCTATAGCTCCATTTGATTTGAATTTTGTTTTTAAAAGCCATTTGCAGCCAATAACATTCTTACCTTTGGGGATGTGCATAAGAATTCAAGTTTTGTTCTTTAGCAATACATCAAATTCCGCTTTCATGGCTTGCTCCCATTCTTTCTTCCCTCTAGTTTGCTCATATGAGATTGGGTCATTTATCTATAAGACTTTGGCCATGAGTGCATGCCATTCCTTCCTTAGATCTTCAGGCCTTGCCTATATATCTATTCAACACTCCTTGTCTTTTGTCTAGCTGAAATATCATCATCGTTACCCATAGATCTTCAGGCATTGCCTATACATTTTTTCAACACTCCCTGTCCTTTGTCTGGCTGAAATATCATCACTACCTGCAAAAAAGAGTTGGTCACAAACATTAGCTGTTTCATTTTTTATTAGTATTATCTTCATCTGTAGTAGTGCACATGTCAACCTCATCAACATAGTCTCCATGTCTTGTAAAATATATAAAAAGTGAGAATCATTTGTTGTTGTAGAGTGAGGAGTAGCTATAAGTTGTGAATGTTTATCAAATTTTACATCTCTACTAGTAAAAACCTTTTTATTGCCAAATCACATAACTTGTACACCTTTAATTCTTCACTATAACCCATAAGCAAACACTTATGACTCTTTGATCCCAACATGCGTCCTTCACGCACATCTTCAAAAGATGGAATGTTTCTTAATCCTCTAACCATATTGTTTATGACCATGTCTTGTAATTTTCTATATTTTATATGCCCAAGTCTAGCATGCTAATGTTTTGACATATAAATCAATCAGAAGAATAAAAGCATTGGAGAGTGTATTCATCATCAACAAAGACAACATATTTAAATAGACTCTTTATGATTAACTCTACCAATAGCAATTGCATTGCTTGGGTTTTTTATATCTCTAACGATGACGTGATTAGCAATGACAACAAACTAACAACCAACTTGAGCAATTTTATATACTGAAATAAGATTCGCCCCTAATCCTTCAACCAATAAAATATTTTTCAAAGTCCAATTGTTTTTTATATTAAAAGCAGCAAAAACTAGGGAGCTGTCCCTTTACAAAACAGCCCAAAGAGCAAACAGTCAGTAGAAAAGACAGTAGCAGCACAGTAGGAATATCAAAAACAACCGAACAAAGTCCCATTGTTACACTAATAGTCCCTATTATTATAACTGGAAATTTCATTTGATTGCCAATGATAATTTCTCGATCTGAATTCTTTCCTGCATGAAAATCAATAAACAATGATCTATCCCTAGTCATGTGAAAGGATGCTCCTAAATCTAATATCTGTTCTTTATTAGAGTCTGAAGCAATGTATCCCCTCATGCACTACATTTCTTTTTTAAAACCAGAAATTCCCTCAGACCTATTTTTTCAGGAAAAAAATAAGTCCATCTGTGCATATCTTAAGAAGCAAGTTTCAGGATGCTTCCCAATATAAAAGTTAGAAAATTATACAAACACAAATCTCTCATTCACGTCATAAGTATCACAGTTTAAAGAACACTACGATTCGTTTAAACAGACCAAATTCCCTTCCAACTGTCCAACTAATTTGCTGGTTTAAAGAACACTGTGTACATATAAACTATTTTTTATTGATTATAGGCAAGAAAGATGACTTCAAGGAATGCACTAAACTATTCACCTCTGATCACATTAATACCAGTAAAATGTTTAATGAATTATGCATGTCCAAATATGGATTACTGCAGAAGACAAAAGTTAACCACCGAAGGTCAGAATGAACTGACAGACCATGTAAAACAAGTATTTGCAAGGTTTGTAAGTATGAACTATGAAGTGATGGGTTGATAAATATTCTTGCAACCAGGAAAAGGAAGTTGTCTCAAGCATAAATAGGACCTTCTTACATATGGTCATAGGAGTTGAAAAATACAATATTATAAGTCAAATGCATCCGACGTAAATAGTCAGAAATGATTCATGAAGAAACATACGTTATGCTTACACTCCTACATGAAAGAATGTAGTAGAGAAGGAAACCCTAGGCAAATAAGCTCTTAGCAGAGAAATAAGGTCAAACTTAAGACCTTTCAGAAATTCCAAGAAAAGTGGCAATCCACCAATGGGCCTCATCAGATAAGTCCTGGAGATTGACCTGGAGATTTGAAAGGATCTGTTCTAAAAGTTATAAATAGAAATAGACACGTTATCACAAAAAATCTCATTTCAAAAAAATCCCTGAGGTGGTCGTGAGCTTGGGGGTTTGAAATGCCACCAAAATGTATCTAAGTTGCAAAAGGTTATAGATATGTTGCAGTAGTTTCAAAAAAATCTATGAGCTCACTTTAGCCGAAGTTATTGGACTTGAGCCCAAGAGCAAGAGCGCATTACCACAAACTGATAGGAAGAAGCCTTATGAGTCAAGACAATAGAAGGCATCCCTACCAACGATAAAGGAAAGAGAAAACAATAGGAATATCCCCAAGTCAACTGCTAATTCAGAATTGCATGGCATTTACATGCTGATTGGTGCCACCAAATTATAGATGAAAGCCTGCAAGATAAGTGAAAGGAGCCTACAAGAACTCACCAGGGAAATTAGATTATAGGATGCCAGACACTATTAAAGTTCCCCCACCTGATTGTGTGAATGTTTTAATGAGCACTACTTCAAAACTTAATCTCTAACTTTTAAAGATTCACAACTCAGGATGACATGAAGATGGTAAAGGAAGAACTAAAATGTCAAGGGCAAACAATAAAGGCAACATATAATTAGGACAACTGCAATGTGGTAATTTGCAAGCTGTGATGATTTAGATCCACGTCACAAACAAAAAAGGGCATTAAGGCCCTGTTTGGTTAGTGGAATTGGGGCGGAATTGGGTGCGGAACTTCAGCTTTTTTGCCAAATCCGTCGTTTGGGACACTAAACTACAAATCGGGTTTCGGAGATCAAAATCCGATTTAGGCACCAAAATCGGCGACACTATCTTCCCACCCAATAGGTGGAATTTGAAATCATCTTCTGGGTTTTGGGTTTTGGTTTGGAAATTTTCAAGACGTATTTTCTTTCGGCACCATCTGATCTGCTGCTGCTTAGTGGTCTTCCCTCTTTCTTTTCGTCGCTATTAGTGTTGACAACGTGCATCCACTGCATTTGGGCTTCCTGGAATTCATCATTGACAGAGTGTTGAGAGGGCAGGGTGAATACCGGCTTGGCATTTCCGTTGGGGCGCGTGATGGAGACTGTGGATGCATTTGTTGTCACATCGAGGCTGCTCAGATAGATTCCCACGAAACAGTATATTTCATTGCCAGATTTGAGGGAGGATCCTTCGTATTCAGGGATTTCTATGTTGGAGTATTCACTTGAATTGTCTCGATAGGACTTCCACAGCTTGTGAATTTGGTGAAGGAAGTCGGACACGTGTTGGACTGCAGGGACATTGGACCCATCATCGACAACAACATCGTCTTGTCCGACTCCATCTCTGCGATTGATTCAAGGGTAAGAAGAGCAGGTATGAGGATAAACCATACTCAACAAGGACGATTTCATTGTTTCAATTAGGTGTCGCCGAGGGATCTTGGAAATTACGCCTTTAATTGTATTCGTCATCAGATCCATGGCCAAAATTGCAGAGGAATGACAAAATACTATTGAATGCATCTTGACGTTTTAAATAACACACTATTCGAAGAAATAGAGAAGATAGAGATAAACCTAACACTCTCAAACGATTTGCACGCATATATCGAAATTGGCAACCAAACGCAGAATATGGATTGTCTCACTCATCTTCCGGGTCAACCAAACCGTCCAAACTATCTTCTGAATACACAAAACCGGAATTTCAAAACCTTATTTTGAGATAATCAGGTTTTGAGTCAAATTCTAATTACTCAACCAAACGGGGCCTAAGGAAAGAGATTTCATAACTTTGAAATGCATTCCACCCTGCATGGAGATGTCTCTAGAGTGTTTTCACATGAATGACAAATATAATACAATAAGAATAGCTGAAACGAAAATGCTAGCAAATACAGATTACTAGCTTAATCTCAGAAAATGATTTGAATAGTAAAAGTAGGAGATATTTTCCACAGCAAGTCAAATTGTGATATTTGCTATCAGGATTCAAGTCAGTAGTTTTTTTTTAGTCAAACTCATTGACACATGTTTTCATGAGTAGTGGTTCACAAGAACCCATCTCTCATGCAAATGAATGGAACACTTAGCACTCATTGTGTCTAGGTGATGCTTGCAGAGGTGAAGCGCCGAAACTTCCCGGGAGCGCTCAAGTCCGGAGTTTCCTCCATGGTTAAACCAACTCTGCTTGCAATTTGCAAAAAGGGTTGCAAGCAGAGTGGGTTTAACCATGGAGGAAACTCCGTAGTTAAGCGCGTTCAAGCTGGAGTAGTACTGGGATGGATGACCTCCCGGGAAGTCTCGGTGCTTCACCTTTGTGAGCATAACCTAGATGCAATGAGTGCTAAGTGTTCCATTCATTCTCATGAGAGATGGGTTCTTGTGAATCACTTCATGAAACATGGGTCAATGAGTTTGACTCAAAAAAAAAACTACACAATTGAATAGTATAGTTTCTTGCTACTATAGCTGCTTATATGTGAAATATTTTGCTTTTTAGGTCTCACTCTGCGCAGAGAGACTATTTAGTAAGTTTACAAATTCACAACATCTAATGGAATGAACATTATTTTCTGATAATTTTGTGGAAAATTGGATGTGCAGCTCGAATGATCTTGGCAACCTAGATTGTATCATCATACTACCCAGATAATTCATTGCAAAAAATTGTAATATTTTCAAAGCATCTAATTATATATCCAATAATACCTTATTTTATTACTGTACGCACAAAATGTTGTATTACTATATCACAATGTACAAACATTGTAAATGTAGGAGCAGTTCACTATCGACTTTCATAGATTCCCATACTGTCCACCAGGGTTGCACTTCATCAGTGGTCTCGTCTATCCAGGGGACAAACAAAGGGATGAGCACACATGCAAATGCTGGGAGACTTTGGCAGAAAAGATTCTCTCAGACCTGTTTTCTCCACAAAAATTAAGTTCATGTGTGCAGTCCATCCCCTCAAGGAGTATATTTGAGGACCCTCCGTAGAAAATACAAACGCAAATCTCTCATTCACATCATGAGTATCAGCATTTAAATAATACTATTATTCGTTGAAAAAATAATACTATTACTTGTTTAAAATAGACACAATTCCCCTCCAACCACCCAACTGATTTGCTGGTTTAAGGAACATTGGGTATAGCCTTAACTGTATTGAATTGAATATCGGCAAGAAAGATGACTTCATGGCATGCACTGAAAGGATCATGCTAATCGCATTAATGCCAGTAAAATGAATAGTGCATGTCCAACTATGGATTACTGTATAAAGAAGGAAATAAAACACCCAAGGTCAGAATGAACAGACAGACCATGGCAAACAAATATTTAGAAGGCTTGTCAGTATGAAGTGATGGATTAATAAATATTCTTGTATCCAGGGAAGGAGGTTATCTCAAGCATAATAGGACCTTCTTAAATATGGTCGTAGGAGTTAAAAAAATACATATACTAGAACTCAAATGCATCCCATATGGATGGTCAGAAAGGATTGATGAAGATACACTAGTTATGTTTACACCCCTACATGAAAGAACGCAGTAGATAAGGCGGGCCTTGAGCAAATGAGCTCTTAGCAGAGAAATAACGTCAAACTTAAAAATTCATAGAAATTTCAAGTAAAGTGACGATTCGCCAATGGGCCTCATCAGATAAGCTCTGGGGATTTGTAAGCATCTGTTCTAATAGTTTAAAGAAATAGACACATTAAGCACAAAAAATCTCATTTCAAGGAAATCATTAAGTCGGTTGTGACTATAGGGGTTTGTAATGTCATCATAATGTATCTAAGTTGCACTAAATAAGTTATACATATGTTGCAGTAATTTTAAAAGGATCTATGAGATCATTTTTAGCCGAAGTAATTGAACTTGAACACAAGAGCAAAGCACATTATGACAAACTGGATGCGAAGAGGCCATGTGAATCAAGACAATACAAGGCATTGCTGCAAATGAATAATAAATTTACTGGCAATTCAAAATTGCATATAATTTACATTCTGATAGGTGCACCAAACTCTCGACAGAAGCCTACAATATAGGTGAAGAGAACTCACAATAACTCGCCAGTGAAGTTAGAAGATGGGCTGGCAGACACTATTAAAATTCCCCTGGCTGGTTTTCATGATTCACAGCTCAGAATTGGTGAGGAGAATAAATAACAACTAAAATTTCAAAGGAAGACAATGAAAACAAATAATTAGGAAAGCAGCTAAGTTTTAATTTGCAACCTGTTCTAACCACCGCTTTCCAATCCAGTAATAACCAGTGCAATGGAGTCAATCTCATGACATGATTAACAATTCGGTATTAAAAAAACACAAACCGAACTATTTAGGCACTTTTAGACCCACCAAAATTGAATCATAAAGCAACTGATTTCTATATTAATCTTCAAGATAATAGTACACAAAATAAATCATAAGAATTATCTTGGTTGAAGTAATAGTTAAACAAAAGTCATAAATTTGCGTCTGTGACAGAATTTGTGTTACGTGAGGAGTGAACTGAGTCATTGACAACGATCAAATATTTCCATTTGTCAAACTATGAAGCCATGAAATGCCAAACCAGCCTTTCAGCAATCTTAATGGTTATAGGCAGCATTAATGTTCAGTCAAAGCCATATATAAAAATAATGTTGGAATGCCTTTACAGATCCAAAGGTTGAGATAACTTTACGATAACAGAAAAGATTTTTAATTCGGTCTACCAGTCATGCAGAAGTAGCAGAAATCCTTTAACCAAAAGAATATGAAATGTGACCTTAATACTATTTAAAACCATTTACACTGGGTTAAAATTAGAATATATTACCTAGACTAAAAAGCCAGTTGTGATTAACTGATTGCCGTACCTTTGGGGATCGCCATCAGCTTTAGAGAAAATAAGCATCATAAAAGATATTTTGCGATTGTCAAACTCCTACAAAAGGTCAAGACACCAACTCTGTCCACCAAACATCCATTCTACAGTACTTTCTTTCTTTTGTGAGAGTTATCCAAAAACAAAAATACCATTCTACAGAACTTTCTTTCTTTTGAGCCATGTTTATGCCAGTCAAAGACCGTGTTATGAAGACTAAAAACAAGCTGGCCAGATATAGCATGACTAGAACCTTCATCAAACCGATCCAAAAGGAGCCATGGAAAGATATGGCAAAGGATTATTGATCAGGGGCATTTACCCATAAAAAACAGAAGCACTTTAGGATCACCCACAAAGGACTACAATAACCAACCGTCTTCCATTGTTATTGCACCCTTTTTCCTTTGTTCTTTTGACCCTCAGATGATGCAAACTTTAAAAAAAAATATCTCCTAATTTTTAGACTATCTAAATAAACATTACATTTTTACAGCTCTGTTTATCAGTTTTGCCTGAATGCAATGTAATCTGCAAGACCCATCAAGGGTGCAGCCTTCAATGGATCGAAACAAGATAACTCTTTCTTGGCTCTGCTTGCCAATTCAGCAGCAAATTCTTTTGCTTTCTCCAGACCCATCAACTTGGGATAGGTAGCCTTATCAGTAAGCAAATCCTTCCCTGCAGTCTTACCCAATTCTTCTGAAGATTTAGTGACATCAAGAATGTCATCCACGACCTGAAACAGAAGCCCCACGCAGCGAGCATACCTCTTAATTCTCTCGATCTGGTCCTCTGTAGCACCACCAAGAATCCCTCCACTCACAACTGAACATTCCAAGAGCACGGAAGTCTTGTGTATATGAATCCATTCCAGAGTCTTAAGGTCAACAGAAGAATCTCCCTCACATGAAATATCAGCTACCTGCCCTCCTACAAGCCCTTGAGAGCCTATTGTCTTACCCAATTCCGAAATCACCCTCAAAATCCTATCACTAGGCACAGTCTTGCTTGTAGCCACTGCAATATGCTCAAATGCAAAAGAAAGCAGAGCGTCCCCTGCAAGAACAGCAGTGTTCTCACCAAAGACCTTATGATTTGTGGGCTTCCCTCTTCTGAAATCATCATTGTCCATGCAAGGCAAGTCATCATGAATCAGAGACATGGTATGAATCATCTCCATTGAACAGGCAGTTGGCATGGCTAGATCCTGAGTCCCTCCAACAAGCTCACATGCTGCAATGCAAAGAGCGGGCCTGACACGCTTACCTCCTGCTAGAAGAGAATACCTCATTGATTCATGCAATTTTTGAGGATATTCAATTGGTATCGCCTTATCCAGAGCCTTATCCACCGCCTCAGCTTTGGACCGCATATACTCGTTGAAATCAAACTCAACAGCCAGCCCTTTCTCCTTCTCTGTAACCAACTGGGCCACCGCCCTTGTGGCTCTAACTGGCACTGAAACTTTTTTGTATGGCAATGACCCAAGTTTCAGATGGCAATTAATCTCCCCATTAGATGCACCCAACGAGGGCAAATTCAAATTCCCTCCATGCCCATTTTTAAATGGCGCCAATTTGAAACAACTCCTCACACTTGCGCATTCTTGAGAAGAAGCAAAATTGGAGAAATGAAAACCCTGGCTACTTGCTGTCATTGCCATGTAAGCCATCCTCTATTCCCTATAACTTAATATACACCAGTCCTTACAAAAACTCCGAGGAACTTACAAAAACTCTGAGGAACAAAATCTACACCCAGAAGAAAACACCCAGAAAATTCAAAATTGACAGCAGGTTCTGACTTGCAGAGGGTTGAAAATCTACACTCAGAAACAGGAAACTTGAAATGATTACTTCTGCTCTTACTCTTTCTTTGGTATGTGAATAAGCGATTCCAACATAAAGCTATTTGTAATAGGATTCATCTCAGAAACGACAAGGTTTCGAGATACCACTCTGGAGATGATCAAATGATACTGCACAACGTGTACAAAAGTATAATTTAGTGTCTACTATATGAGGACAAGCCATAGCTTATTCCATATGCCATTGCTTGGCCGGTTTGCTTTGAACATTTCAAACAACTGTACAGTATTTTTATATACATTTTATTGTCAACATTGGATTGCCTTCCAATTTTTCCAGGTCAGCTAAAAATAATTGTATATTAATGTTTGAGATCTGCATCATTTTCTATGATTTATTATTGGTATGGAAAAAGTCGGAAGAAATAAAGCTGACAGCATGAAAAATAAATGATGGACTATGAAGTGTTATTTGGAATAATCAAATGAAAAACATTTAAACTATTACATTGTATTTTTTCTATAAGATCACAAAAATCGAGTACTATTTATTTATTATAGTAAATTAGATTTCCATATCTTTTAATTAATTTTATGTAAAAATTCAGATTTTAAAAACTTTCCTTGTATGTTTACAAATTCTGCCAGTAAACATCTGAAATCAGAGTTTTATTCTTTCTATTATTAACCAAGATTCTATTCTTAGAAGAGACAAAATGATCCTATGCTATTTTAGAGTATAGATATAAGAATATTAATATGAATCTATTTAAATTAGAGTTTTTTTTCAAGATTATGTCCATTTAAAAGTTGTAAGGTACAATAGATTGATTTTAAAGTCAATTAGTGTGATCTAAAATATTAAATTGAAGAAGTTTTCGTAGTTTAATTCTAATTTTATTTTATTTTATTTGTATTTTTTTTACTAAAAAAGATTTGAGTTCTAGCACATTCTAGATGCCTACAACATGTGCCTTTTGGCTAATACCAAATCTTTGCCAATGTAAGTATAATAGATTTCAACTAATATTTTTACTTGTGTAGAACTAAGTATAAATGTTTTGATGGAATGTGTGAGCAAGTGTGTGATAAGTGGTCTTGATATTGATATATTGTTCTCATAACATATCAAACATTCACTAGGGCCTTTTTGAACAAGAGCAACCTTGTATAATATAACTGTTAATTGAATGTCAAACCTCAAAAATAAAGTAACTTTATCTATTATACACTTTGGTTTGTTAGATATAAAATCTCAAAGGCTTTCCTCAAAGATTTATTATGTGTCAATCCTTAAAGTTTGAAATTCAAAAAATCATTGCTTGTGAAGTCTAGGTGTGTGATCAACATTGAACATCTTCCTAATAACCTTCATAAACTTAAGACTCTTTAATAGATAGAGTTACTCCAAACTTTGAGGTTTGTCATTCATCCTCAGATCAAAAGTTATGACATATAAGATCATATAAGATCATTCTCACTCAAAAGATCTTATTGAATGTTAAACATGTCAAGAGAATAATATAGCAATGTAAGGTAACTTACCACTTACTTCCGATTGTGGCAAATCAATAAATGTAAGAAAGATATTGGCATCCTAGTACATGGTTTCAATGTTCTTTAGTGGAGCCATACTAGAAGGGAAGGAAATCAGTTGTTGATTTCTTAGTCAAATCAATTTCAAATTGGAATAATATCAAGTCTGATATTGGATATAATCAAGATTGTCCTATATGGGATTTAAGTACTCTTTAGAGATTTTGTGAATGGTGACTGCAATGCCTGTGTAGATTCTTGATTCTTTTGAGTGTGACTCTTGTTGATGTTAGTTTTGGAGATGAATTGGTCCACATGAAAAAGTAGTTGTAATTCATTGTATATATTAGGAATTCCAACAAACTCTAATAACACATTGGAATAATTCATTGTATATATTAGGAATTCCAACAAACTCTAATAACACATTGGAATATTGCTCTTTAAAATATCTAACATGTTGACAAAGGAATATAATTAATGTAAGAGACATTCTATAATAATAGCAAGGGGTGGGTTCCAGGAGTGAGTTAACAAACAATTTTACTTTTTATATTACATTTGATGACAATTTACATGTAGAAATATTAATATTTTATAATACACATGAAATTTATAATACATAAATAACTGATTTTTAAATGTAGATTTAATAAAAATTCCATTCATATAGTAAATAAAATCATTTTGAAGTAAAATAAAAAAAAATGGATTAAACAAAAAGCATTCAAATTAACATCTCAAACATTATTTTTTGTTCCATTTGACTTATGCAAGATTTGAAATTAAGACCTCCCAATTAGGAGGCTTTGCAACTTACCACTACACTACAGGGTCATCCCACACTAAAAACATTTTTTTAGATAGATCTATTTAAGATATCTATACTAGAAAAATTAGTTGGTACCTTATTAAATGAATCATAATTGATATAAATAATGGTTGTGACTCAAAGCAATAAAAGAACTAGTATTTATTATGTGTATATTCTTACATCTACCTATTTTAAACATTTTGTCATCTTATAAAAATGGAATCTTTTACAATATAAAGAAAATGAAAATTTTTATAAAAAAAAAGTGTACATAAATAATCAAATGAACATTGAAATTGTGTGCATGGGTCCATCTATCTATCTATACCAACACATACTAAAAGACATACTATTCAATTTGTATTAATAATAATAATAAATGTTGGACTAATACTTGACTTATTGTCATCTTATAAAAGAATCTTACAATGTAATCTAAAATATGAATATTTAATATTTAAAAAAAAAAAAAGAAATCAAATTTTAAAATATTTAACATTAATAAATATGGACGAGACATTAAATTTAATATTAAAACAATAAAAAAAATTATATATTTTTACCCATGTCCCCATGGAGCTACTTAAGTGCATTTGTATAATCTTACCCATGTCCAAGAAAAAAACAAGGTCTCATGAGAAATCTATAGTTTTTGAATTGAAATTAAGATCTCATGAGGAGGGCTTAAGCTTTACTTTAAAGAGGGTGATTCAAGAAAAAAACAAGTGACTTAATTAGTTTTAATTATAAATATATTTTAATTAATAGTTATTTAATAAAATAAAAAATTATTATATATGAAAAATTAAAATCAAGGGTCAAATTATAAAATTATAATAATTATCTGTAATATATATATTGAAAATATATATAGTAAATATTTTAGACTATATATTAGTTATATATACTAAATTGTAAATTAAAATATAATTTCAAAATAAATTAAAATCAAAGAAAAATAATAGAAACTGTCCTAAAACATAAAAAAATTTCAGTAAGGAAGTTGAGAAGATTAAAAATTTATAATATAAGAAAAAGTAAAAACTTTATTTTTCTTCTAAATTTTATGTTTTATTTTTCTCATAAAACCTCTGTTTAAGCATTGAAAAAAATTAGGGGTTCAAATAAGCTCTACAAATTTCTTTCCCTTTATGTTTTTTATTTGACCTTTTCTCCAAATTTGTATGCAAAAATAAATTAACATAAAATTTAATAGTATTAAAATTAAATTTTTAATTTACATAAATACTTAAATGAACATTGGTATTATGTACACATAAAACAAATTTATAAATTTTAAATCTTCATATATAAATTGAAAAGAAACTTTAATGCAATCCAAAATGTTAATATTAAAAATAACTATTTCCCTATGTTCCAAAATATTAATATTAAAAATAACTATTTCCCTATGTTAATATATATCATATAAAACTTAACTGTTGTTTGAATAAGTCAAAACCAGCCAAATGGAATAAGTCATGGCTTGTCCTCAAATGATCCTCTCTACATATTTTATATTGCTAGTCATTCATCTTATACTACATTACATTTTAATAATTATTAAAATTTTACCACCTAGATTGACAC
>MU223832.1:1285179-1295668 GCA_018584345.1 Thuja plicata | reverse complement strand
CTTGTCCTCAAATGATCCTCTCTACATATTTTATATTGCTAGTCATTCATCTTATACTACATTACATTTTAATAATTATTAAAATTTTACCACCTAGATTGACACATTTTGATTTTGAAGCCAAATGTAATAAGTCATGGCTTGTCCTCAAATGATCCTCTCTACATATCTAGTCAATCATAATATTTTATATTGATAGTAGTCATTGATAATCACATAATCACTATTTTAATAATCACATAATCATTGACACATTTTGATTTTAAAGCCAATTAAGAAGTTTCTCGTCTCAATTAAGACTATGTTTGTTTTAATTAAGTCAATGTTAAGATTGGTTATTTTTTTCTTCTCAATAATATGATGAGGAAAAAGAACAAGGAAAATGGTTAAAGTATTATATTTGTGAGCCACTTAGATAAAGATGTTTTTTGAAATATCATATTGGAAAAATGGAATTATGAAGTTGTAGAAACTAGATAATAATAATAATAAGTGGAAGCTTATTAACATGTATGAAATAAAATAGAAATGATAATTTTAATATTGCATTATTAAAAGTATAAAGAACATTCATAAATACATCTAGAAGTACAAAGTTTTAGAAAGGATGTACAATAGTAATTGTGGGAAACTTACCAATAAAGTCAATTTAAACTAGTAGCTAGTATTTACCTTTTTTTATCTAATTATTCAATAGTTATAATCATTATTATTATCTAAGCTTAATTTTAAGTTTAATTATAAGTATAATAATTAATAATAACTAAAATTATAGTTATAATCTTTCTTTTTTATTAGTTAAAAGGTATATGTATTTATTAATAGTAATAAAAGTTTGTACATAGAACTACAAAATCATGGATCAGAAGTCAACCAAAATTCTCCTAATACAGTCTGCAACTCTAAACTACGAGAGAGCATCATTGACAGAATAGCAAAGGCTATTGAAACCCAACTAGCAGACCACCAAGACCAAAAACCATTGCCCAAATACATCGTCCAAACCAAAATTGGGACAACCCAACCACTACTAGAGAGAAACTAGACCAAACCATCCTCGAAAACTACATACACAGAAAGAAGTATAAACAGTCTAGTAGAAGAAGATATAACCAAGACTCTTACTCCTCCAAGAAGCCACCCTTTCCATCAGAAGCACGCTATAAATTTTCCCTAGGGCCAGAACTGGAGAGCACCTTCTACATTTGGGCCAAATTCTTTTGATGAATCTCCCACTTTGACATCTATATGTTCCCTTCCACATCCCTAACATATTGACGCAAGGAGGGATAGTACTCAGGGCCAAAGGCACTCCCAAGCACCAAACCATCTTGCTGATACGCAACTCAGAAGGAGAGAAGGAATACAAATGCTCTTATAAATTCATCAAACTTCATACATGTCGAGTTGTAAGGTCTTCCCGATTATGTCCAATCCATTCAAATTTATTACAAAATAGTCCACACATGCGAGGTCACAAAGCCTCGATCCAAAGCTACTATCTAACTGCTACCCTAATCTAAGAACAAGATACTACTTTTATACAAAAGGATACTGAAAAGGTCGGCCCCAAAAGATCTTAAAGATCCAACATAGGAAAGAGAAACGACCTAGATTTAGGTCCACACGCATCTCAATGAGAGATCCCAAATTAATAACACTACCAAAATTAAATACAAAAGTTGACCTGAAGATCCAACAACAGAAAACACACTCGGTGAGACAGGAAACAGGAAAACCACTGAGCCACCAAGATC
Organism: Thuja plicata; assembly: GCA_018584345.1. Classification (NCBI taxonomy): domain Eukaryota; kingdom Viridiplantae; phylum Streptophyta; class Pinopsida; order Cupressales; family Cupressaceae; genus Thuja; species Thuja plicata. The sequence goes on along the minus strand of MU223832.1, from coordinate 1,293,911 downwards.
GATCGGTGAAACCATGCCAAGAATAGTAACCAAGTTTGGTCGGTGAAACAAAATAGAACCTTCAATCGAGAACTTCAAAATAGTTACCGAGAAGTCTACTGAAAGTCTCCAACAAGCTACCGAGCTCAAAAGAAAACATATTTTTGTTTGATATAGGATTGCCATGAACCCAAGATGCTCCTGCATCAGACACCTAGGGTTAAAATAAATGATTCTCTGAATCATGAGTGAGGTACAACCTAAGCTTAATCCAACTCAGATTGAGAAATCCTTGTAGAGTCTTTAATCGGTCTGTTCTTCCACTTTACCAAGTATTCCATGTAGTCCTTTCCTCTTGTGCTCTTACCAATTCTTTGCTCCAAAATTTGTTCAACTTCTTCTATCTGTTTCTCGGGATAATCACTCAGAACTGTCACTTCTCCATCAGGTTCATGGTACTCATACAAATCTAAAATATTGAATATAGTTGATATATCCATGTCATCAGGTAATTCTACTTCATAAGCATGTTCATTGTCAAACTTCCTCAATATCTTGCAAGGACCAAATTTCTTCATCTTCTTTTTACCATATGTTCTAACAAGAAATCTACCTTTCTTCAAATGAACCATCACTTCATTACCAACCTCAAAAGTCTTATGTCTTCTTGATCTATCCGCACTATCCTTTTATTTCTGATTACTTTACTCCAACTTATGCTTCACTTCCTCATGCAATGACTTCATAAACTCAGCAAATTCTTCTCCTTCAGCACTTCTCTTCTCTTCTCCAGCAATATCTCTCAAGTATGATATACCTCTCGGTTGTATGCCAGTAACAATTTGAAAGGTGTCTTTCCAGTACTCCTATTCACTGAATTATTATATGCAAACTCTGCTTGTGCTAACATCAAATCCCAATTACTCAGTTTGTCTCCAACTAAGCATCTCAATAAATTACTCAAACTTTGGTTTACAACCTCTGTTTGTCCATCAATCTGTGGATGAAATGTAGAACTATACTTCAACTTGGTGTCCATCTTCTTCCAAATAGTTTTCCAAAAATAGCCAACAAAATTATTGTCTCGGTCAAAGATGATACTCTTTGGTAATCCATGAAATCTGACAATCTCCTTGAAGAAAATATCTAATATATGCATTGCATCTGATGTTTTCCTACATAGTATGAAATGTGTCATGTTGGAAAACCTATCCACAACAACAAATATGGAATCATTACCTATTGTTGTCCTCGGTAAGACAAGAACAAAATTCGTGCTAATATCACTCCAAGGTTTCTCAGGAACATAAATAGGTGTATATAATCTAGTATTATGATTAACTCCTTTTGCAACTTGACAAACTCCACAACTCTTCACAAATTTATGAACATCCGTATTCAACTAAGGCCAAAAATACCTTTCCTTAAGTAAACTCAATGTCTTATCAATACCAAAATGTCCAGCCAAACCACTACTATGCTTTTCCTTTATCAAATTGATTCTCATTTATCCTCTCGGTATACATAACTAAATACCTTTGAACAACATATCTTCTAGAATGAAATAGTCTTCAAACCTACTCGATTGATCTAGAATAGGTTCTTTGCACATTCTCCGCGGGTCAAAAAAATCAGGGTCAGTTCCATACAAATTATTCATATCATCAAAACCAAGAACCTCAATTCTCATTTCAGTCAACAAAGATATTCTTCTACTCAATGCATCACCAACTCAGTTGGATACTCCACTCTTATGTTTTATCACAAATGTGAAACTCTACAAATACTCTAACCACTTCATATATCTCTAATTCAACTTATTCTGACTACCCAAATACTGTAAAGCCTTATGATCAGTATACAACACAAATTCACTTGACATCAAATAATATCTCCATTTCTTCAGAGCTTGAACAATAGCATAGAATTTTTTTATCATACACAAAATATTTCCTTTTAGGATCATTCAACTTCTCACTAAAGAAAGAAACAGGTTTACCTTCTTGACTCAACATAGCTCCTATTGCACTGCCACTTGCATCACGTTCCACTTGGAATACCTTAATGAAATTAGGTAGGGCTAACACATGCAATTCAACAACTTTTTGTTTCAAATTCTCAAAACTCTTATCAGCTCCATTTGTCCACTTGAATTCTTTCTTGTCTCCTCTCATTGTATCAGTCATAGTATTACAAATTGAACTAAAATTTCTGATGAAATTTATTGGGATTAATGGGAAGTATGTACTAAGAGGGGAGGGGTGAATCGGTACCTCTAAAACTTTTGTATCCTTTAATAAATTAGCCTTTGTAATCAATTGTATATCCATCCAATCTTATCTATTCTATCTTGATGTGAGTTATATCAATTTATAACATTAACATACATGTGAACATTCATAGAAACATTCATGAAAGTAATTTGATCTATTCTATCTTGATGTGAGTTATATCAATTCATAACATTAACATACATGTGAACATTCATAGAAACATTCATGAAATTAATTTGACACATAACACAAGATATGATATCGCAGAAAACTCCTGTTAGGAAGTAAAAACTGTGTTGGGGATGACACCCACAAAATCTTCACTATCTACAGATTGGAAGGGGGTCGGTTAAGGCTTACAATTTGATCACTTCTGATGATCTACCCTGTTAAGAGAATCGGTGGAGACCTATTAAAGTCTACTCTGTTAAGAGCTTTAGCAACACTGTTGAGTGTGCACTCGGTTAAGAGATTTATTGTTGGACTGTTAAATCCACCTTCCTTGAAAGGATTTTTACACTTTTCTCCACTTGTTAGAATGATAGCAAATTAAAGATTGACCTGGTAAATGCAATTTCTTATTACTGATATATATCCAATTTAGTTTACATGAAAAATATTATCACCTAATTGTGATTGAATAATACCTCTGATTCTCAGTGGCCTATGTTCTTGGTTCTGATAACCAAATTCACCTTTTGGTTCTTGTTCTTGAAACTCTCATTCTGATCCATAGATGTGCTTGTTGGCTTCATTCATCTTCTCCTTTGTTTTCACATCCTTTTTCATCCATGTATAATGAATGATTGCATCATCTATTTATAGATGGATTGACTTCATTAAGTTTCAAGAAAAACAATGTTAACTCTAAGATCAGGTTTACAACTTGTACCTAGATCTCCTAGTCTATGTGTTTTAAATCAATTAGACTGATTAAAGAACTTAAATACATGTTTTGTGTCCCTAATGAAATGGATTTAAAAATAAATAAATATCCTATAAATATAATAAGTTTGTTGTATCTGATGTGGAAGTCATATCCACTTTTTACGGGTTGCAACTAACTTTTGGTTTCTGTCTATCGGTTATACTCTAACTGTCCTTTGGTTTTGTTATGTTGGTTTCTCTTTAACTGTCTTTTCAGACTGCACTATATCCTACATATCGGGATCCTCTATATATTTTTGTATTGCAATTTTGGTTTACTCACTAAGTTGTGTCATCGATTTTCTTTGGACTTAGTCATCTTCAATGATCTCTTTTTATCTGATCTTTGGTTTGATCTTGTCATGTCTTTCGGTGTATGCTTACCAAAAGTGTTGTTTTCATAGACAAATTAATGTCATCAATCTCCCCCTTTGACATTAGTATCAAAAACTAATATGTGCAAAATACTAACAAAATGTTAAGTATATACAACATATAATCCTTAGTCATTTTAATGACTCCCCCTATGTATATGTCGGTATATCTGTACATATGATATCTTTCCTTATACATATAATTTTCCCCATATGAATTTATCCATATACATATCTACCATTTGCCCATCTTAATGAATGAATGAATACATATCATTTTCCCTTTTATTATTTTGTACTCGTATCATTTTCCCCCTTTTTTGATATTAAGGGCAAAAGTCTTTACCTTATAGTTTATCAAAAATGTGGGAGTGTGAAGACTTCATGTCTTCGGTCATTTTCTCCCATTGATCTTTTAGGTTCTCCAGAGCCATGTGCTCGAGTGTGATCTTGGAGTGCATGTCATAGATGCTATCTGCTATAGACATCTCAGGGGATTCTATCAGTTGTCTTGCTGAACTGATGTGATGTTAGAGCAGTGTTAGATTGGGTAGAAGTTGAGCTTGGAGCTTGGTGAATTCTTCCCTAAAGTGTGTCTCTTCTTCCCACAGTTCCTTCCTTAACCTTTGTATCTCTATTATCTTCTCATAATGCAACTTAATTACATTGTCTCCATCAGTGGTTAAGCTTTTTGCACTATTTGCTAGATCTGTATCCAGCTTTGCAATGTTGTCACTACTCTCTTTAGTGAACTTTTCTATTGTGCTCAATTTTTTAATTAAGGTTATAGCTTCAGTTATAATTGGGTCTAATTCAGTAATGAATTCTAATAGCTTTACCTTGTTGACCGCCACTTCTTGGCTGATGTTTTCAATGAGATTTTGTTGGTACTTCATCTATGCTCTCTCTTCAATTGCCTTTTTTGCATCTATATTCTGAGTTGTTATTGCATCGGTGAGAGTTGCTAATTGATCTAGTATTGGCTTGGTTTGATCAATATCAACATCGGGTACAATCTGGTGCAAGATGTCCCTAGTTGTCTCCAGTACCATGGAGTCTCTGTGTTGTTTCTTTAGCTTCTCCTATAATTCCTTCCTTTGGCATATTTCTTTGTAATCTTGTAATGTTTCAAAATCAAGTGTAGATGGGTCACACTTTGGTATTTCAATAAGTTCATCCCAGGTGACTTCCATTTTATTCTTCTTTGATTTCTTCTTCTTCTTCTTCTGTGAATCACTAGAATGTAAAACCATTACCAATTTCTCAGCTTTCGCAGTTGTGCTCGATGAAGTTACCTGTTGTGCTTCTTTTTGTTGCTTGGTATCTATTTCAACTTGTCGGGTGTCTGTAGATGTCTCCACATTCACCTTCACATCGTCGGTAGCACGTTTGTCAGTTTCCTTAGGAGTACCATCTTTAGGTTTGTCTCCTTCATCAGTGTTCTTAGCTTCATCACTCTTTGTGCCTGCATTCTTCTCTGTTGTATCTACATCCTTTTCTGTATCTCCTCCTATAACCTTATCATTATCGGTTACATCTTGAGTAGCTCCGATGTCTTGTTGACCATCGGTGTTGTTTTTCTTTTCTTCTTCCCATGCATCCTTGGGAGTATCCTTTTCAGGTGACTTGTTTGATTCTTGCAGAATATTGATAGCTTGTATCAATATTGGCATGTTGCCTGGAATGTTCACTTTTGTAGTATCAATTGTTGTTCCCTACTCATCGGTTGTGTCCTTTGCAACAGTGACATCTTCATCTTTAATAACTTCCTCTATTGGGTTATCAGTGATGTCAATGATATGTGTATCCATGATGTTGTCATTTGTGTTGTCTGGCCATGATTCATCTATAACATCTGCATTCTTGTTACCAGTTGTATCATCTTCTTCTTTATCTAACTCAACAAATGTGTCATCCTGAGTTGCCTTATCAACATATTGTTGTTGTAGGTCTTTGTCGGGACTTTCCTCCTCAGTAAGTCTGTTCAAAATTTTACACCATTTCTTATGGCTATCCTGTTCAAGTTTTATAAGCTTTCCTTCAAGAAATTTATATTCTCTCAGCTTTGGTGAGAACTCCTTTTTGTACTTCTCCATCATTTCATCTATTTCTACCTTCTTTGATTCAGGTGGCATGAGAGTAACAAGTACTCTTTCTCTTATTTCTTTTTCATTCTTCAATGTAAATGTCCATCAGGAGTATAATCTATCTAATAGTTCTCTTGGTACATGATTGGCTTCAAACTGAATTGGTACATATTTAAACTTGTACATTTTTTCTATGATGGTATCCTCTACTTTATTCAGATCTTCTGGATCAAGTTTTAGCCATCTTCTAATCTTTGAATCTGTAATAGATCCAGAATTTGCAAAATATTTACATATGTCATCAATAGATTCAGGAGCTTGCACCTTAACACTTTCTGCCTCTACAGCTTCATCCTACTCTGTGTCTTCAATATCCTCTCGGGTTCTGATGAATTTCCTTCCTCTTTTGTTTTTCCCTCTCTTCAGTGTGGCAGCTTTCCTCTTGTATGTCTTGACCTTTCCTTTCTTCAAAGGTGAAGGAGTAGAATCCTTTGATGTTTGGCTTCTTGTTCTAGAAGCAGATGTTATCCTTGGCTTCTTAGTTGGTGGAGGAGGTGGTGAATCTGACTATGTTTCCTCAGAGTCATCCTTTTCTTCATCTTTACCAATAGATAGTTGTTCTTTGGTTTCTTCCTCCTGTTCAACTTCCTCTTCCTGATCGATTTCTTCCTCAATTGCCGACAGTATCTTCTTGAGGTTCTTCACCATCTTGTCCTTCTTTCTGACAATTTTCTTAACAACTAGGCCATATTTTATTCTTGTCTTGGCCTCTTCATATGTTCCAAATTTGGGTTGTTTCTTATCCAGTGGTTCATTTATCAAGGCATCAATTGCCTTAGTTGCAAGATCAATGTCTATCACATACTCCAATGGTTGTAACCATGTTTTCCTCGGTACAATAGGTTTAATGTAAGTATTATTTGTATCAATCATGAAGCGTATCTCATCTTTATACTTCTCAATGAGTTGCTTGGGGATCCTTAACCTCTTTTACATTTGGTCTTTGAATACAGTGAAGTATTCATCCATGACTGTCTCAAAATTATCTCCCAGTGATGCTATGTGTTCACTGATTTGCATGGTGACCGGTTTGGTGCTGTCCCATTTCACATCTCCTACTGATGGGAATGTTTCTTGAAAATAGAAGAAAATACACATTATGAGTGAGCCAAACTTACATGTGTTTGACTTTGCATTTCTGATAGTCTTTAAGTTATCTTTCAACTGATTTAGCAGAAGTTTGGATAATTCTAATTGTGTTCCCTTCTTCACAATTTTGTAGGTTGTGTCTACTGCACCTGATGCTATATTGTTCAATCTACTTTCTTGGAAGAATTTGTAGCCTAGAACGCATGCACTGAACTTTATCTCATCATCAGTTATGGTGGTAACTTTCAATCCTCTGCCATCCCATTTGGATCCTGTCATCTTCTCGGTCTCAACATTAGGTGGAAGCTTTAGTGCCATTACTTTCTTGGTTATAGGGTAACCGGTGACCGCATGGATGACATCTCGGGTTATGACCTTCAGTTCATCAATCCATAGCTTGTGGTTATGCATTCGGCTTAGCACTAACTGAATCCACTCAGTTTTGAAAACCTTCGGGAACATTAGGGCATTGGTGAGCCCTTTAACTTCTATATGCTTATGTTCATCCTTCAATGTTCCATCTTCATTGCATTGCTTCTTATAAGCTTCTTCAACTTTTGAAGTTCGTATCTCTGCAATCTTGTAGTGTATGAAAGATCGAACATCTTCCACGAGTAAAACCCTAGCTGGAATGCATGAGATTGCTCCAACATCATCAGGTTGTGAGGCAACCTCATGATGAATCTTGTAGTTAGGTTCCTCACATGCCGAATTCTTGATGAGCTTGAACTCATCCTTCTTTGTGTTCTTGTATTTCACAGTTCTTGATGTCGAGGCTATTTTCAAATTTGGGGCTTCTTGTGAAATGTGTAAAAATAGAGTTGTCAGTTCTATGGAACTTAATGTTTACTCTTGCAAAGATTCATGAACTACTTTGGAGTGTTGTGTGTCAAGTTGTGGTCGCTCTGTGATTCAGTCACTTTCTGCTCAGAATCGCCTTGGTCGCTCTGCTCTGGTCGTCATGAACAATGAGTTGTTGCATTGCCCTATTTATAGTTGTTTCCCTAAAACACATGTCATAAATGTTTACCAACTCCTCGGTGTACAAAGACGAAGTTAGTTGGTGAAGACTTCATTTTCCTTCGGTGACAATCATAACATTTCAAAGCAGTCGTTATTCCTTTTTCCTTTACCAATGGGTTTCGGTATTGCAAACCACTTGTTCACTTTGCTTGTTTACTGACGAGACTCAACTTACACTTAGCAACTTGCTTTCTTATGTTAACCGATGCTTCTCAGTAAGTGTGGGCAGTCTTAGTTTTGAGTGTATACTGATAGGTTTCGGTATGAATACTCGATAGCATAGTTTGTTAGTAATAATTGAGAGGGGGGGTGAATCAGTGGCCTAAAAAAATTATCCTTAAAACATTAACCACCAATCAAATAAACCTCAGATTATTAAGTCCCTACCAGATGAATGCCATGAAATACTTATAATGATTTAACTGTCTGTCGGTTTTCCTTGTCTGTCCTTATTCTCCTTGATTACCGATAAGTAGTATAACTATTTACCAAAACTCAGTAAATAAGCAGAGTATATCGACCAACCCAGTGTTAACTATGTTAGATACAAAACAATAAAGAAATGAATCATACACACATAACACATAAATTTTTAATGTGGAAACCTTGTTAAGGGAAAAACCACTGGGACTGGTACCCCAAATTTTCACTCTTCTAAAGTGATCCTTGTTAGGAGTCAACCCTATTAAAGGTTACAAACACACTATTAAGTGTGACCTTGTTAGACGATTTTATACATAGAGGTTGTCACTTAGTATCGGGCATCTATTGCTACCATCCTTGAATCATTCTTCTTCTTAGACTGTCAATAGGTATCAGGAAAGTCCAATGCTACTTTCATGAATCAACCTTTTTGGCACTCCTTGGGATGTACCTCAATATATAGAAGACTGTTAAGTCCTACTCTGTTAAGAGACTTG
>MU223832.1:1261086-1274599 GCA_018584345.1 Thuja plicata | reverse complement strand
GTTATTCTTCATCAGTTTCTCTTCAACATCCTCTTTTTATTCACTCCCCTTAATCCCATCTGTAAATGAATTAAGCTTGTCTCTTATATAGACATGATATTCACTATTTCTTGATTCTTGATTCTTGATTCTTAGCGTGAAAAAAATCCATCCAATTTGATTTAAATCATAACTCCTGATTTATCTTGTAGTTATCTTCTTGCCAACTGTAGAAATCTTCTTTAATTCAATCACTTAACTCTGGTCAAATAAAACAAAGAAAACAACCAGTTAAGTCTATCTTTAGCTCTTGCCAGCTATATATTTTGTTATTTTCTAAACTTTTTGTTCCGTCGGTCAACTCTGTGGTTAGTTGTCAATGACAATTGACAGTTCCGTCAGCGTGACTCCAGTTAGCTTCGGGATCTCCGTCCGTCGGGCATCATTGGATTTTTACTCATCTGACAACTATGTTTTCAGCTTGTCGGGCATCCTATGGTTTTGCTTCATCGGGCAACACTGTCTTCTGCTCGTCAGGTATCACTATGAATTTTCTTCTTTGCCTTTATTGATGGTGTGCACTCCGTCGGTGTTATCTGTCACTTAGTGAATACTTGACTTTTATGCATTGCTGAAAGCATAACCTTTGTTCCATTGATTCTCTGAAGTCTTTGGCATTATGTACATGACCGTATATATGATATCAAGTTGACATCAATGAAATTACAAACCATTAACTGATTTAATACCTTGCATTATCTTCAACTTAACATTATCAAACATTCAATCAGTTACATGTCATCAATAGTTATCATAGATTTTAACAATTAATACCATGATGCATCTTTCTTATGCTAATTTGACATTATATCAACATATATATTATGGAATTGAGGTAAAATAATAGCTTGGGGTAATGTAGTTCCATACTTACTTGTTCTTCTTAGGTGAGGGTGGTGATGTCACCGGATCCATTAGATGGGGTGTCACCATTTGTATTGCTCGGTCCAGCTTCATCATTTCTTGAAGCTTTTCTCCACATTTTGTCTCTAGCTCTTTGGATGTCTTCAATGGTGTTTCCATTGGGATATGTGCTTGTCTCTGTCATTCGGTCTCTGCAATCTTTCTTGAGATGACCAACTTTATGACAGTGTAAGCATGCCATTCTGGGGTTAGTCTAGCCTCTAGAATTTATAGTCCACTATCTCATATAGTTTGCAAAAATGTGACCATATCTTCCACATGCTGTACAATTTTTCCAAGTATTGTAATCCCATGCATACTGGTTATCGACTCTCTTCGGTTGATAGGGAGTTTCTTGACCTTTAGCCTTCCATGCTTGCTTTTCCTTTTTCCAACATTCAAGAGTTGTGTGCCCATTCATTTTTCATGTAGGATAGTATTTGTCCATGTAGGTTTCCTTCTTTGGTTGTTTCATCTCAGACTTACATTCATATTCTTTATGACCTTTCTTGTTACATTTATAACAAAATCCTATGAATTAAGATGCAGATTTAGGAATACCTTTCATTTTTCCTATGCATGCATTTGATGTATGGCCTTGCTTTCCACAATGATTGCATGTCGGCTTTCTTGGTCTTGAGTTTGTATAGACATTCTTTGGATCAATTTGATTTGATGATTCTCCATTCTTGGTAAAACCTAGACCGATATTGTTGTTGACTCTTTGTTGTCCTTCAAGAAAATCATCCATTCTTTTATTGCTTTCTTCAGCTTTCTTGATAATTTCATTATGTTGCTGTTGAATTCTTATTTCACGTTTTAACTTTTCATTCTCATCCCTCAATTCACCAATAGCTTCTATTCTTTCAATGATTTCAACATTTATTATGTTTGTTTTTTGACTCATAAGAATAATCTGATTTGTAATCTCATGGTGATGCTCTGTAAGTCTTTGTATTTCAGACTCTTTTCTTGTAGCTTTTCTGTGATCTTTCTTCTATCATCAATAGCTAGTGTTATTTCTTGCTCAGCTTGTCTAGCATTGTTCATGACATCAATCATCCTTACCATCTGTGCCTCTTGACTGATTTGTAGAGATTTAACTTGTCCAGCCAGATGTAGATTGATTTCAATTAGGCTTGTGATGCTTTCTTTTGATGTATCTGATGCTTTGCTTGTAGTTGATCCCGAAGATTCAAAGAAATCCGGTATGTCTTCCTCATGATAGTCTGTCTCATTATAGCGAGATGCCATATTCTTTCTTTCATCTAGCAGTTGTCTCATATTGATTCTAGCTTCTTTATATTGTTCATAGAACATCTGAATTTCAAGCTTCTTATTCTCAATATTTTTATCAAGTTTGTACTTCTCCATTGTATGATCTTTTCTCTTAAGCCTTTAAGCTTTCCAAGAAGAGACTTAGCTCTAATACCAATTGTTGGGATTAATGGGAAGTATGTACTGAGAGGGGAGGGGTGAATCAGTACCTCTAAAAATTTTGTATCCTTTAATCAATTAACCTTTGTAATCAATTGTATATCCATTCAATCTGATCTATTCTATCTTGATGTGAGTTATATCAATTCATAAAATTAACATACACGTGAACATTCATAGAAACACTCATGAAATTAATTTGACACATAACAAAAGATATGATATCGCAGAAAACTCCTGTTAGAAAGTAAAAATTGTGGTGGGGATGACACCCACAAAATCTTCACTATCTGCAGATTGGAAGGGGGCAGATTAAGTCTTACAATTTGATCACTTCTGATGATCTACCCTTTTAAGAGTATCAGTGGAGACCTGTTAAAGTCTACTCTATTAAGATCTTTAGCAACACTGTTGAGTGTGCACTCGGTTAAGAGATTTGTTGTTGGATTGTTAAATCCACCTTCCTTGAAAGGATTTTTACACTTTTCTCCACTTGTTAGAATGATAGAAAATTACAAATTGACCTGGAAAATGCAATCTCCTATTGCTGATACAGATCCAATTTAGTTTACATGAAAAATATTATCACCTAATTGTGATTGAATAATACCTCTAATTCTTGGTAGCCTCTATTCTTGGTTCTGATAACCAAATTCACCTTTTGGTTCTTGTTCTTGAAACTCTCAATCTGATCCATAGATGTGCTCATTAGCTTCATTCATCTTCTCCTCTGTATTCACATCCTTTTTCATCTATGTATAATGAATGATTGCATAATCTATTTATAGATGGATTGACTTCATTAAGTTTTGAGAAAAACAATGTTAACTCTAAGACCGGGTTTACAACTTGTACCTAGATCTCCTAGTCTATGTGTTTTAAATTAGTTATACTGATTAAAGCACTTACATTCATGTTTCTTGTCCCTAAAGAAATGGATTTAAAAACAAATAAATAACCTATAAATATAATAATCTTTCTTTATCTGACGTGGAAGTCAGATCCACTTTTTGCGCAGCAACTGACTTTCGATTTCTGTCTGTCAGTTATACTCTGACTGTCCTTCAGTTTTGTTCTGTCGATTGCTCTTTAATTGTCTTGTCAGTCTGCACTATATCCTGCATGTTGGGTTCCTCTATATCTTTCTATATTACAATTTCAGTTTACACACTAAGTTGTGTCATCGGTTCTCTTTGCACTTAGTCATCTTCAGTGATCTCTTTCTATATGATCTTTGGTTTTCTCTTGTCCTGTCTTTAAGTGTATGCTTACCGAAAGTGTTGTTTGCATACTAATGGAAAATTAATGTCATCAAAACTTTTGGTAAAAACTTGCTAATCCATGAAATAATCTTACCTCATTGATATTCTCAAGTGTAGGCCAATCAAGTTTAGCTTCAAATTTCTTAGGATCCATCTTCAAACCATCATTCAAATCACAAAACCTAAATACACACGTTCTTGTTTCATGAAGGACCACTTTTTCAAATTAATCAACAAATTTTCCTATTTCAATCTCTGCAATACCTATCTTATGTGCAACAAATGATCTTATATGGTCTTATTGAATATCAAAATGTCATCCAAGTACACAATCACAAATTTACCCAAGAATTTCTTCAAAACCTCATTCATTAACCTCATAAAAGTACTTGGTGCATTATTTAAACCAAAAGACATAACCAACCATTCATATAAAACTTATTTTGTCTTGAAATAAGTCTTCCATTTATCACCTTCTATAATTATGATATGATGATATCCACTCTTCAAATCAATCTTGGTAAAATATCTTGCTCCACTCAAAAAATCCATTATATCATCCATTCTCGGTATAGGGACTGATACTTAACTTTGATCTTGTTAATAGCTCTTGAATCAGTACACGTTTGTCATTATCCATCCTTCTTAGGTGCCAACACAACTCTAGTACTACACATGGACTCAAATTTTCTCTGATCAAACCCTTCTGCAACAACTGATGAACTTGTTGGTTGAGTTCCTCATTCTCGGTCGATGTCAATCTGTGTGGTGCCTTGTTTGGAAAACTAGCTCCAGGAATCATAGCCATATAATGACTAATATATCTTACTAGAAGTAAACCATCAGGTACATTACCTAAAATGATCTCCTTGTACTCAGTGAGAAACTTCTCAGCTTCTACAAGAACTTTATCTTTTTTTCTCTCTCTCAATTTGTTAGGAATCAAAGCATAACAAACATCATCTGATCTCTTCAGATCCTTAACAAATTGTATACCTTCCATCATACAAAATTTTACAGATGTACATACCTCACCAATGGATTCTTCAACCAAAGGTAACAAGATTTGTTTCTTTCCATCAGCCCAAATAGTATATTTGTTAAATATTCCATCATGTATAGCATGTCGATCATATTGCCAAGGTCTTCCCAACAAAATATGACAACAATCCAAAGGAATAATATCACACAACACCTTATCATAATACTTTCCAATTTTCAGACTCACAAAAAATTGTTCACTTACCATAAGTGTATGTTCATCCTTTGATCCATGAAATTTGATAGGGCTTCAGGTGCTTCAATCTTTCCAACTGCAACTTTGTAACCATCTCCTCGAACGCCAGATTCTCCAAACTCCCACTATCAATAATCACTTTCCAAACTTGGTCTTCAACCTTGCATCTAGTCTTAAATAAACTTTTCCTCATAGGATCTTTCTTATTATTTTCACTCCACAAGATTCTTCTGACCATCAGGTTTCCTTCCTTCTCAGGTTCATTTGGTGAATCTTCTTGCACCAAATCATTTCTTCTACTACTGAATCTATTGCTTGCATGTGTAAACTCAAATGATCTATGTCCCTCTTCTCCATGATTGTAACAAGTTCCTTGGAACCATCTTCCATTACATACACCTTGGGATTAATTGCCTCTTCCTCTGAATGAACTTCCACCTTTCCACTCGGTCTTGCCTTTGTCTTGATCTGTCTTTTCCTGATCAGATCTGCTATTGTCACCATAAGATCTACCTCTTCCTCTAGGGAAACTACCACATCTTCCTCTTTGTCATTTCTCATGTCTTTATCCAATTTCTCCTCAACTTTTAGGGAAAATGGATAAGCCTCTTCAATACTCTCCATCTTTACCAAACTGATCTCTTCTTAAATAGAACTCCTTAAGCCATTTAGGTATTGTTGTGGATCCACAACACACACCCTATTTTTGGCTCTTTGGCCATGGGACCCCGCTGCTTCTCCTTTTGTTTTGACCCCCTATCCTTTCAAATGTTTTATGGGGGTCCTTTTGAAGAAAATCTAAGGCCTTTCAACCTTTTTCACTTTTGGACCTTCATACTTGCAGGGTCTCTCGACCTCCAAAAGTATGAAAGCCCAAAAGTGCGGAAGGCCAAGTCCATAACAATCTTTCAATGTTTTGGCCACTGAAACATTGAAAGATATGAGGGTCACAACTTCAGCGTTTCGGCCTCTAAATCACCAAATTCTTCATGATGTCACCTCATTAAATGTGGGGCTATAAAATTGATGCCACCCATTTTTCTTCACTTCTCATTTTCTTCCTTCACCTCCTTGAGCTCCTGTCGTCTTTGGCACGTGCTTCTTGTTCGTTGTGCTCCTCACCCTAGACCGTGTTTGATGCAGGAGCATCTTGGGTTCTTTGAAAATCATGGTCAACCAAAAAAATGTTTTACTTTAGTCCAGTAGCTTGTTGGAGGCTGCTCGGTAAAGTGCTTGGTAACTACTTTTGCTCGGTGCTCAGGCTCGGTTACTTGTTTTGTCTTTCTTTACTGACGGGTCTCAGTGGAGGTTTTGGTTGCTCGATTGGTCTTCACCAAGTTGTTTATGTTGCTTGGATACCTTCTTACCAATTCATTTCTATTTCTTGATTGGTCTTCACCGAGTTGTTCCTGTTGCTTGGTTGGCTTCTTACCGAGTTTTTTATTTTAAAGTTGGATCTTCTGGCCGACTTCTACATTTAATTTTCATAGTGTAATTACTATGGGATCTCTCATTAGGATGTGTGTAGACCTAAATTTGGGTCTTTGTTATTTCCTATGTCTGATCTTTAGGATTTGAGTACCGACCTCTTTGGTGGACTCTTGTATATATTTGGTTTTTTGTTCTTAGATTGAGGAGTAGTTTTTGGATAAAAGATTAGGTGTTAGCAGATTTGGATGGAAGTTCTACGACCTCGCATGTATCAAGATTATTCTATAAACATCTGAATTTTTATGGCCAAAACCAGGAATCCTTACAGCCTGACATGTATAATTTTTGATGAAATAATATAATTCATATGTTGTTTCTTCTCTCCCTTTCTATGTTGTCGCTTCTGAGTTGTTCTGCAAGTTGGTTTGGATAGCTAGGAGTTCTTTGGGCCCTAGTCTTCCTACCCTCCTTGCGTCAGGTGGTATTAGAGTGAAGATGAGATCTAGGTTCCTTCTTGTAAGCCCTAACCTGAGTTGGTTGACATTGTTGTGGGGTAGCAGATTGTGATTTGGCCTACAATTGAAGAGGGTTTCAAGATGATTGATGGGAGAGGAAATGCAGATCCAGGTCTAGCTGATATGATAAGATAGATGGCTACAAGATTGGAATATTTTGAGATAGCCCAGCGCAGAGGAAGATATCTTGAATATGTTAGTGATGATGAACTTTAATAAGTGCAAGGAGAAGTTGCACATGCACCTGTGATGGATCAGGAAGAAGAGAGATTCCTACGAGATTTGACAAGTTTGAATTCCACACCTCAGTTTAATCCTCCTAAGTATAGTGGAAATTTGGATTCTGATGAGTTGATAAACTGGATAATCGAGATGGAAAAATACTTTGAGTATGAGAATGTATTAGAGGAGAAAAAGGTAAATATTGCAAGTACAAAGTTGAAAGGTCATGCATCCTTGTGGTGGGAGCATCTGCAATTAGATCAAAAGAAGAAGGGTAAATACAAGATCAAGGTATGTGATAAGATGATAAAAAAATTGAAAGGAAAGTTTCTACCTTGTGATTACCATATTAACCAAGTAAGGAGAATGCAAAATTTGAAGTAGAAAGATAGCTCAGTAAATGACTACATAGAGGAATTATACAAATTAGACATCAGATCTGGACATGTTGAAGATGAAGTGGAAATAATAGCAAGATATCTGAATGGATTAAGAATTTCTATACAAGATGAGATCATCTTGGTAAAAATGGAGAGCATTGAAGAGGAATATCAGTTTGCCCTAAAAGCTGAGGAGAAATTGAAAAAAATATATGAACAAAGACAAAGAAGAAGAGGTGGTAGATTCCATAGAGGAAGAGGGAGATATCATGGTGAAAACAATAGATATGAACTAGATAAGACAAATTCAGACACATATCAAGGCAAAGGAAAGAAAGAATGGAAAGGTGGAAGTTCATTCTAAGGAAGAGGAAACTACTCCCATGGTGGTTATAGCAGAAGAGGGTTCCAAGGAACTTGTTACAATTGTGGTGAAGAAGGACATAGATCTTTTGAGTGTACACATGCAAGAAATAAAGTCAGTAGTAGCATAAATGATTTGGTGCAAGAGGAGTCACCAAATGAAACTGAGAAGAAGGAAATCTAATGATCATAAGGATACTTTGGAGTGAGAAAGATAAGCAAGATCCTATCAGGAAAATTTTTGTTCAAGACCAGATGCAGAGTTGCAGACAAAGTTTGGAAGGTAATTGTTGATAGTGGAAGCTCAGAGAATCTGGAATCAGAGGAGATGGTCACAAAGTTGCACTTGGAAAGAATGAAGCACTTAAAGCCCTATCAAATTTCATGGATCAAGGATGGGCATACATTCATGGTGAGTGAACAATGTTTTGTGAATCTAAAAATTGGGAAGTATTATGATAAGGTGTTGTGTGATATCATGCCAATTGATTGTTGTCATATTTTTTTGGGTAGCACTTGGAAATATGATAGACATGCTATACATGATGGAAGAGTGAATAGATATACTATTTGGGTTGATGGTAAGAAGCAAATCTTGTTACCTTTGGTTGAAAAATCTGTTGGTGAGATATGTACATCTGTGAAAGTTTGTCTGATGGAAGGCAGACAGTTTGTTAAGGATTTGAAAAGAAATGATATTTGTTATGATTTTATTCCTACCAAACTGAGTAAGAATATAGAAGATGAAGTTCCTGCAGGAGTTGAGAAATTGCTTACCGAGTACAAGGAGATCATTTCAAATAATGTACCTGATGGTTTCCCACCAATGAGAGATGTTAGTCATTGTATGGATCTGATTCCTGGAGCTGGTTTACCAAACAAGGCACCACATCGGTTGACACCGACCGAGAATGAAGAACTAAACTAACAAGTTCAGGAGTTGTTGAACAATGGTTCAATCAGAGAAAAATTGAGTCCATGTGCAGTACTAGCTGTATTGGCACCTAAGAAGAATGGAGAATGGTGAATGTGCACTGATTCAAGAGCAATCAATAAGATCATAGTTAAGTATAGGTTTTCTTTACCGAGGATGGATGATATAATGGATTTTTTTAGTGGAGCAAAATATTTTACCAAAATTGATTTGAAGAGTGGATATCATCATGTATCAGAATTAGAGAAGGTCATGAATGGAAGACTGCTTTCAAGACAACAGAAGGTTTGTATGAGTGGTTGGTTGTGCCTTTTGGTTTAACTAATGCACCAAGTACATTTATGAGCTTAATGAATGAGGTTTTGAATAAATTATTGAATAAATGTGTGATTGTATACTTGGATGATATTCTAATATTCAGTAAGACTAGAGAAGAGAATTTGATGTATATAAGACAAGTATTGCAGAGATTGAAACAGGAAAAGTTGTTGATAAATTTGAAAAAGTGTTCCTTCATGAAAGAAGAACTTGTGTATTTAGGTTTTATGATTTCAGCTAATGGTTTGAAGATGGATACTGAGAAGGTTGAAGCTATACTTAGTTGGCCTACACCTGAGAATGTCAGTGAGGTAAGATCATTTCATGGATTAACAAGTTTTTACAGGAAGTTTATCAGAAATTTTAGTTCTGTTTGTAATGCTATGATTGAGATAATGAGGAAACAAAAGAGAATTCAAATGGACACATGGAGCTGATAAGAGCTTTGAGACTTTGAAGCAAAATGTTTTTCAATTGTCTGTATTAACCTTACTTGATTTCAATAAGGTATTTCAAGTTGAATGTGATGCAAGTGGCAGTGAAATAGGAGCTGTGTTGACTCAAGAAGGTAAACCTGTTGCTTTCTTTAATCAAAATTTGAATGATGCAAAAAGGAAATATTCTGTCTATGATCAAGAATTCTATGTTATTGTTCAATCTCTAAATAAATGGAGACATTATTTGATGCCGAATGAATTTGTGTTGTATACTGATCATAAGGCTTTACATTATTTGGGTAGTTAGAATAATTTGAATTAGAGACATATGAAATGGGTAGAGTATTTGCAGAGTTTCACATTTGTTATAAAGCATAAAAGTGGAGTTTTTAACCGAGTTGCTGATGCATTGAGTAGAAGAAGATTTTTGTTGACTAAAATGAGAATTAAGGTTGTTGGTTTTGATGACATGAAGCATTTGTATGAAAATGATCCTGATTTTTCTGAGCAGTGGAGAGTGTGCAGGGCACCTATTCCAAATCAACCAAGTAAGTATGAAGAATATTTCATTCAAGAACATATGTTGTTCAAAGGTATTCAATTGTGAATACCGAGAGGATCAATGAGAACTAGTTTGATAAAGGAAAAATATAGTAGTGGTTTGGCTGGACACTTTGGTATTGATAAAACATTAATTTTTCTTAAGGAAAGGTATTTTTGGCCTCAGTTGTATAAGGATGTTCAGAAATTTGTGAAAAGTTGTGGAGTTTGTCAAGTTGCAAAAGGATTAAGTTAGAATATAGGATTTTATACACCGATTTCTATTCCTGAGAAACCTTGGAGTGATACCAGCATGGATTTTGTTCTTGGCTTGCCGAGGACAACAAGAGGTAATGATTCCATATTTGTTGTTGTGGATAGATTCTCTAAGATGACACATTTCATACCATGTAGAAAAACATCAAATGTAGTACATATAGAAGATCTTTTCTTTAAGGATATTGTTAGATTTCATGGATTATCAAGGAGTATCATCTCTAAATGAGACAGTAAGTTTGTCAGCTATTTTTGGAAAACACTTTGGAAGAAGTTGGACACTGAGTTCAAATATAGTTCTACATTTCATCCATATACTGATGGAAAAACAAAGGTTGTAAATCAAAGTTTGGGTAACTTGTTAAGATACTTAGTTGGAAACACACCAAGTAATTAGGATGTGATATTGTCATAAGCAGAGTTTTCATATAACAGTTCAGTGAATAGAAGCACTGGAAAAACGCCTTTTGAGATTATTAACCAAACACAACCAAGAGGTATATCAGACTTGAGAGAAATTGCTGGGGAAGAGAAAAAATAAGTGCTGAAGCATAAAATTTTGTTGAGTTTATGAAGAAATTGCATGAGGATGTAAAACATAAGTTGGAGCAAAGTAATCAGAAATACAAGGATAATGCAGATAGATAAAGAAGACATAAAACTTTTGAAGTTGGTGATGCAGTTATGGTTCATCTGAAGAAAGGCGGATTTTCTATTGGAACATATGGAAAATTGAAGATGAAGAAATTTGGTCCTTGCAAAATATTGAGAAGATTTGACAGTGGAAATGCTTATGAAGTAGAATTACCTAATGACATGGATATATCACCTATATTCAATATTTTAGATTTGTATGAGTATCATGAACTTGATGAAGAAGTGGAAATACCGAGTGATTATCCTAAGAAACATATGTTGGATGATATCATATTTGGTTACTAGTCATGTTGTTGATATTCATGTTTTGTCACTGATGTTAACATATATTTCTTTGAAGAGAACAGAATGGTTATTTGACTGATAGAAGTGTACAAACATTGTACTTCAGTATGATTGAAGACAAGGATATGATGAAAAATGTGTGGTGACCTTATTCCTAAGGTCGCTTGACTGGAGGTTACATGTTGGTGATGTTACACATGATTTAGTGAAGACAGGTTTATGGACCGTGAAAGTAATGCTTGACAGAGAAGGTCTCTGTATTTTGTATATATCTTACATATGAAGATGTTTTAGTGGATGTGAGATTATGGGATGACTAAGGATACATTGAAGAATTTTCTTTATTGATTGATTGTTGTGGAAGTATTGGTGACATCAGTTGTGGCATGTATTCTGGAGGAGACCTATTCTGGTGGCTGACTTCAGACATGTAGCGTGTATTATGAATTGTGAGCGTGGATTGTAGATATTGGAATATAAATGATGGATTTTAATTGATATTTACTTGTTATAGGTGCTATGTGTATCTTAGAAAGGGGTTAAACAATTATTTGTATATTGGGAAAGCCTAATTGGACGACCTAATTAATTATTTTTGTATTAGGAAATCTTTATTGGATGACCTAATGTATTATTGTTAAAGGGTATATATGACTAATCTTTTCTTTTGGAAAGATGCGGAAGAGATTAAAAAAAGGAAGAGAAGTGTAAGCTACAAGGCTTGTTTTGCCGCTGGATGTAGAGAAAAGTTTGTGATAAGAATACTTTATTGGAACTGACCAAGCAAATACAGTTTTTGTCAGACAGTTCACTGGATTGTATATTTTCTATATACACTTGTTTAGATTGTCAATCCTTGAGGGTGGATTTAACCTTCTTTAGGCAGTGTGCCTGGGCAGTGAGCCTACTATGTTTCTTGAGTCCTAATAGGGTTTGTCTCCTAACAGGGACTGTGTATGTTAATGTTGTAATAATCACCTAACATGGCTAAATATTTTAACAAGGATACTATACTCTCAATACATTATTTGTGGGTGCTAATTACCACTGGGGTTTTACCTTTAACAAGGTTTCCTTGACAAAAAGTATTGTGTTATTATGTTGGCATTTACTGTGTTATCATTTGCATTACATTTTTGGTTTATAAAGTTTAAAGTTTAATATTCTATATCACAATTGATTCACCCCCCCCTCTTGGTTGTGCTTGTGGATTGTTATTCCTAACGATTGGTATCAAAGAAGCTGGTCCTTAGAGAGAAATCTTAACAGCTTGAGGTGATCCTGAAGATGACTTACTATAGGAAGGATAGTCCAAAATTTGATCCTAAAAACTTTGACAGTTGGAAGAATAAGATGATAGCATATTTGATATGTTTGGAAATTGACTATTGGATGATCACAAAGAAGAATGAAAAGACAACAACTGAGGATGAATTGGAGAAATCTACTAAAGATGATAAGAAGCTATTTTCATGTAATATGGTCACAAGGGAATCACTGATCAATGCACTTTCTGAAGGTGAATTCATAGAAGTAAAAGACTTGGACTCTGCACATGAGATTTGGACAAGATTGGAGGTACTGTATGAAGGAGATAAGTTTACAAAATAGGCAAAGTTACAAAACTGGAACACAAAGATGGAATCACTAAAAAAGAGAGAAGATGAGAACATTAGGGCATATGGACAAAGAATTACTAAGGTGGCTACTAGAATTAGAAAATCTAGAGGTACTTACAGTGAGGAAGAAGTGATTATGAAGATTCTCAGATCTTTGAAACCTGCATATAGAACTAAAGTACAAGCTATAGAGGAAATTATACCTTTGACATCGAACTTCACTAGAGAGATGTTGATTGGAAAGCTAACTACTTTTGAATCCGCAGAATTGGGAGATACTTTACCTAAAGTTGAGTCAACATTCAAGGAAACCGTGCATAAGAACAAAAAGAACTTATTGTTAGAATGAATTTAGAATAATTGAGAGGGGAGGGGTGAATCATTTATCCTCAGGTCTAGATGTAGCAAATAAAAACTTTCTATGCTTCAGATCTACTCGGCAGTAGTAGCATAAATCAACAACTTTAATCATGCAGTTTACTTTCAATTGAAATTAGCTTGTAGTAACATAACAGTAAAGCAAACCATAAGCATTCACACAAGTTGACACAAGTATTTAACGTGGAAACCCAATATGGGAAAAACCACCAGTAAAATGCTACCAAGTTTTCACTCTTCTGAAGTGATGCCCTGTGAGGAGCCAACCCTATTAAAGGTT
>MU223832.1:1199573-1223673 GCA_018584345.1 Thuja plicata | reverse complement strand
ATGCTCCTGCCAGAGAACTTATACCTTTCATAACACATTGGCCATTTCAGCAATGGGCCTTTGACTTGGTTGGACAAATATATCCCAACTCTTCCAATGGACACAAGTTTATCATTACGGCCACTGAATATTTTACAAAGTGGGTCGAATCCGTGCCGCTATTCAAAGCCATTGGAAAACAGGTGGCTATGTTCATTCTAAACTACATTATTTGTAGATATGGGATACCCTCTTCAATTGTAACAGACAATGGGGGCCAATTTAGAAATCAATATATTGATGACCTTTGTGAACAGTTCCATATTACTCAACATTGCTCCTCGATCTATTATCCTCAAGGTAATGGACAGGTTGAGGCATCAAACAAGATTATTCTCAAGATCCTACACAAAATTGTAAGCAAGTCTGGTAGAGACTATCACCTACAACTAAATCTGGCACTATGGGCCTACAGAACAAACATTAGAACACCAACTAGAGCCATGCCATTTGCTCTAGTCTATGGCACTGAGGAAGTACTACCTATTGAGGTTGAAATCCCATCTTTATGGATATCTTTACAAGGTCTGGTTACTGATGAGCAGTACCGCATAGATAGGGTGAATTCTCTGGACCTACTAGATGAGCGCAAATAATGAGCATTTGATCATCTCAAAGTGTATCAAGCACGTATGTCCAAAGGTTACAATAAAAAGGTCAAACCATGCAAATTTGAAGTAGGAGATCTCGTTCTTAAGGAGAATCCTAAAAACCAGCCAAACAGGGAACAAAAAGGAAAGTTTGAACCTAACTGGCTAGGACCTTATTTTATCACTGCTACTTTTGGGACTGGAGCTTATCAACTGGCTACACTTGAGGGAGATGTTCTTCCAGATTCTATCAACACTCTACATTTGAAGCACTTCTACGCTTAATGTTTAGCTAGTAGAGCCTGTACAGCAAAAAGTTCTTGCAAAATACCAAAAACATTCAGAAAATTAATCCTGAAGAAATCCAAAAATAGTGGAAAAGGTCCTTCAAAAAGGGTATCCTTGGTGAAAACCTGGTAAATAGGTGCCTTGATACTACAAAAATATTCAAAAAAGCAAAAATAGCAAAAAAATTGAAAAAGAGAAAAGTACCTTGATGAGAACCTGGTAAAACAGGCATCTTGGTAGAAAAAAGAAAGAAAAAACATCTTTCCAAGTGATGAAAACCTGGCAATCAGGCATCACTTATGTTCTGCACTCCATCTATCAATGCACTACTGATATTAGGCCTTCATAATTTTTCCTGTGCTCATACGTTGACTTTATCTTCCTAAATGACTATCTTATCCTCGCTTTGGGATTTGTCTATCTTTACATCTTAGGAATAAGTCATTTTGTACTGGCTAGGGGCATCTTTGCTGGCATAGTTAGTTGTGGTTGCTAGGTTACTCTAGGATGGTTTGCCTCATGGACACAATGTTTCTTGATACTTGCAAAACAAATGTCACTTTCAAAAACCCTTGGTGTCTTTTCAAAACATTGGACACGACATTTACATTAACGGAGGTCCTACAAAGCTATATTAGATCACAAACATGAACAAATTATCCTATCAATGCATAGACATGGAACACCCTATTGCTTGTATTACAATTTCCTAATTGATGGATCTCTACTGTGTTTGACATAAGAATGAACAGGTACTACTTAAACACACAGTTTGATAATGGTTTGATTGTGATTCTTTTATGTCCTGATGATGTTTTCAACTAGGGGCATCTAAGTAATTATAAATTTTATTTGATGGATTCACAATTGATGATTTATTATGTCTTCTTAGTTACTCAATGATGTCTATGCAAAGACAAAGAGTCACAAGGATAGGGGGCATAATGCTTTCTTGATTTTCTGTGTATGGTGATTGTTCCAAATGATCCTATAAATTTCACCTAACTTAGATGTTTATGGTAAGAGATGCCACTATGGGTGGATAGACGCATATATCTCGATCTTTGTTATGTGTAAACTATGATGAGGTTGAAACAATTTCCTTATCTATTTTCTGATCCAGATTCTCACTCAGGTATACGAATCATAATGTACCCAAGGATATGAGTTTTCAAGGTCATTGAGGGTCCAATATCTTGCCTTAATCAGAATCTGGTATATTAAAAGGAAGGTGACTATTTTGTTATCCTGGCTTCTATGCCTTGATGCCTCAATCTATTTTCAACATTCCAATAAAACATAGTATTCATATTATCATAATATCAATGGGTATTAGTGATGGTTGTACTATCAGGTGGTCCATTCCAAAAAGTGCCCAGTGATGATAAAAATGCCATAATATTTGCTAAATCAGTGACAAGTCCTAAGAGTTTGCATATAGCTGCATTTAAAGATTGCATAATGCATTTATACAAGAAATAACAACATAAGGAATTTTGTGTTAAAAAATGACTTCTATCTTCCTCTAAAAAATCAAGTTAATTACATCATCCATATTACTGATATCAAATATCATTGCAAATCCATAGCGTACATTTTGCATTCATAGAAAAGCAGAAAAAAGAAAATACAAAAAATAAAGCATCCATGTATTGCATTTTTACTTTTTCATCCTAAAGTGCATCCATACATCTATTTGGCATAACTGAAAAATCAAAAGAAACATACATTTGCATTTGCACATAAGTATCATTTAAAACATATTTATATCAGTAATGACTCATCACATCTAATTATAAAATGATGTTATCATCTACAAACTAACTCATCAAGTGACCAAGATATCATCACATGTGCTAAAGATACATTTACCACATCAATGAAAGAAAAAAGAACTCATGAAACATGTCAGAATCAGGAAGCTGTGTCAGATATATATCATCACAACATGGTACAGATCAAATATAAAGAGTATCAGTGAATCAGTGAGCATAAAGAGTATCAATGTATCAGTGCGCCAAAATGAATCAGATATACATGTATAAATGTCATCTACAAAAATAGATCTCAGGAGGATCCAGATATACAAAAGAGGAGATCTCAGCGGGATCCATATATACAAATATGATCTCAAAAATATACATGTCATAAAGATGATACAAGAAAATCAACTCTATCCCGCCCCCTCTCCCTGGTCAGGAGGAGGAGGAGGAGGTGGTGCAAAACAAGCTGCTGGAGGAGGCATGGCCCCCTCTGATTACTGAGCCACTCTGGAGAATGACGGTGCTCTCTGCCCCTCTAGAAGTACTGCATGATACAGGGCATAATAATATGTGGCCCTCTATCCCTGATGCACTATTGTCTGGGCCTGTGCATCCCTCTCTGCTCTTAGCTACTCAAGCTGTAGATCCCTGTCCGCCAAGAGAGCATCGACAGTAGTGAATCTGGCCTCTAAAGCTATGATCCTAGTACGGAGCTGCTCTCTCTCCTGATCACATCTGGATAATGGATCTCCATCTCTGCCTGCATCCTACTTAGGTGCCCCCTAACACCTTTGATGCTGCTGCTCACCTGTAAGCAATGGGTCAGTATCTCTCCGAGGGGCCACAAATCTAAATCTCTGACGTCTTCCCTACCCACTACCACTAGCACCACCTGTATCCATAGCCTCTCCACCACCACCCTATCATCTCCATCAGGACCATCACCAGAAGGAGGACATCTGCCATCTCTACCACCATCATGGCCTCCATGCCTACCAGGAGCCCTGTCTCTACCTCTTCTGCCCCTGACAGGTCGGTCATCAGGATCATAATCTAGTGGCTCCTCTATGCGAGGAATAATCTCCTCCGAAATAGTGAATCAAGGAAATGGATACTGGAGCCTCTCAGCAGCATAACCATCTGATACACCTGCATCCTCTACATCCAGTCAAAGATCCCAATCCATAGCAACTATGTCCTAGAACTCCTGATGAGCGGTCTCATATGTCAGATGTGCACCCCATAACAGTGTCTCCTCCCTAGTCTGGGCGTATACAACTATGTCCTCTGTCCTTCCCTATCTTTGTCCATACTTCCTCAGCACTCTGGTAATGATGAACCACTCTATCACATACCTAGTCCTACCAATGAGATATCGACTTTGACACAGGAATGACACATGTTGGGCATCTGAAGTCCATACCTCACAATCTAAATATGGTTGCCAAATGACCTCTATCATGTCATCAAATAACTGGCACCAATACTCAATCTTGCCCAGATGGGGCTGCTACAAAAGGCTTGTATACATATACACATAGGGCTGCTCAGGTGCCCTTTGCCTATCTATAATCAGTCATGTAATAGGGATGTGCTCCCAAGCCCAGATCTGAAGAATAAGGATACCCACAGTCATACTGCAGGTATAATGGTAAACTATCTCATGGAGCTCTTTGTACATGTGAGCTAAGATACAGCTCCCCCTAGCAAATCACCGGTGGTGGGTGACCATCTACTCTATCATGTCCACCCAGCCCACAATAATCCATGCTGGCCCCTATTAGGCATCAAGATACCACCTACTACACCTACTAAATAGATAGATAAGTGATCATAATGATCGACCATGTAATCCCAAGATAGCTATCTCTGGTCTATGGTGTCATCCTGGAAATATCTCTGAGCAGCACCAATTGCCACGGCCGCCGTCGACTCAAAATGTACCTCATGTCTGACCATTGGTACACGTAGTATCCTCCAGACATCCTCAGGGGTCACTATGATCTCTCAAGTAGATAAATGGAAGGTGTTGTGCTCTGAGTGCCATCTCTCGGTAAGAGTAGTCAACAACCCACGGTTTACCCTAATCTTGGGTAAACCCATCAACGAGTGCAATCCACATCGGATCATAGTCGTCTTCTCATCATCTGACAAACATCCTGACAATGCAAGAACACATGCACGGTAAGTGCCGCAAAATGTAACTACCTCAAACTGGGCCTATTTTGGAAAAAAATGGCTATACATCAGTATCCTATCTACATTATAGGGCCAGATTCCTAATCAACCAAGTCATTTCAAGTTCAGAGGATGCAAATAGATCAAACATGTTAAAATTCTAAGTTTTCTACTAGATGCGATCCTGGAAATATAGGATACAACTATGTTTACCTGATGCGATCCCTGGCATACGGGATGCGATCCTAAACGCGGGGTACGATCCTAAGAAAATGGGATGCGGCCCACTGATGGATTTCCTATTTAAACATGCCAAAAACATTGAAACTAGATGCGATCTAGGAAATATCTGATGCGACATAGGAATCCAGAAAACCCGGATGCGATCTGGGAAAAACTGGATGTGACGTGGGATTTGCAGGACGCGATCTGGAATCCCGGATGCGATCCTATATTGAAAAGGCTCTAAAAGCCACAAAAATGCATAAATTTGAAAATTGCAAAATTCACAGGGTTTTTTATCGAGCACTTACCGATGGTGGATAGTCAGCTGGATGTTGATGTCAATGACTCATCTCAAAATGGTGCTTCCTCACAGGGAATACCATCTTCTCTATAGAGCTCTCTAAATTTCTATGGAGGGAAGTGAAAATGAATAGTGAAATGGTAATTTTGGAGGCTTATATGGGTCTTTTGAGACATTTAGGAGTTCCGAAACTCCTCTCAGACAACTACAGATTCATTTATGTTCTCTTTTTGATCAATCGGGAACCAAATCGAAGGTGCCTACGATGTTTTTAGTAGCCCAGTATCATTTTTGCGACAGTTTCAAAACTTACAAATTTGCTTCATTTATTCCAAACATTGGTCAAAACTGCACATTTTATCATACATCTTGGTATAAACATCATTTTATCAGTTTTATTACTCACATTTTCACATATTTAACTTGGTAATCATGTGTTTATTTTTAAACACACCTTCTTTTCCCACTTCTTCTACTCTATTCTTTCTTGTCCTAACCACTTCCTACAAGTGATACATTCTTTCAACTAGGGGATTTTATTCTTTTCCTTTGATTTCGTTCCTAAGGGGGCATGATCACACTATCATCAATTAAATTTTTGCTTGAAACAACATTAAAAATGACTTCGTTATCAAACAAACTAGGGGCATAACAGTTTCCTTGACTAAAGTCAGAACTGCGGGATAGAAAGCTTTGGTTCTCATGAGCTGGATATCTTATGTTTCCTCATTTTAAAAGATTTTTATTAAGCTCCTGGCAGCTTCATACTGGCTTTTTGGACGACAACCAAGTTCATAATCAATACTATCATTTTTTTGGACGACAACCAAGTTCAAAATTGATATCTTTGAAATCTTTTATTGATTTTTGGACGACAACCAAGTTCAAAATCAATTCTATTAGTTTTGTTTAATCAAGGGCGAGACTGATCTCATCAACATTTTGTTCGACAACCAAGAATGAGATTATCAATCTTTCTGAAGTTAAAATCAAAAACTTTATTTGAATCAATGTGCTACTCGGACATCAATTCAAAGAGGGGCAAATGTAACCACCTGAATTTGGTTTGTTCCAACTATGGACCCTATTTTCCCTAAGTGTGATCATACCCTCGATTATGTTCAAATGACCCTCTTACTGCTTGGCATAATTCTTCAAATCAATTTAATATCCTAGGTGTTTTTTTATCACTAATTTATATTAACTATTATAGCCATATGATTCAAATCAATTCAAACCAATTAAATCAAACCAAAATCAAACATGGCTATAGTATTTAATAATAAAGGAATTAAATAAATCCCTAAATCAAGTACCCACTTGCAAATTAACCCATTCCCCTAGCCTATTTAATTTAATTAAAATGGCTATAGTCCCCTAATTATTAAAAAGCAATTAAAATTATTTAAATAATTAAATTCCTATTTTTGAATGAATTAAATAAGTTTAATTCATTTACTTAATATTCTCCTAAACCCCAAGCTAACCTATCTCAACCACTTCTACCCTGGGTTCTAACCCATCTCAACCCATTCACCCTTGCTAATCTAATCCTAATCCTAATTCTACCCTAACCCACCTCCTAATGTTGTCACATTCCATTAAGGAATGATTAGCAACTCAACCCACTCGAGAAAGTCCACTTTCTCAAGCTTGACTTTCCTTAAGGTCCACCTTCTCAAGCCATCCTCGTACACCCTCCCCTCGCTTCTTTAAGGCTTTCATTAATGCCCCGTTAATGAAGATGCCTTAAGCCTATGTCTCCTCCATGCCTCATTAATGCCAAAGGCATTAATGACTCTTACACCTCCATTAATGAGTCCCTTAACTCATTAATGAGCCTTGTCTCCCCTCTCTCTCTCTTCCATTCTTCTATAAATAGAAGCCATTTTTTAGAGCAAATAAGCCTTCAACTCATATCCTAAATGCAATGTTATGCTGTTAGATTAATCTTAGACACATATTTCACTTCTTATTTCATGATTTTACATTGTTCTTATTTCCATTCTTAGAGCTAGAATGCATATTTTCTCATCATTTAGCTTCTTTTAAACTAAAATCCTTCATGCTAGGTCATATATGTCACTAATTGTAGCATAATCTGAGGGCTATTATGTTACTAATCACACTCTTCTTAGTTAGAAGGCAATAGGTCGATATTAGTTGGTTTTGTATGCTTACCTAACCTTTTTGAGCTAATGCAATGACTTATTGATGTGTTGTGTCTCTCTCATCAGGTACATAATATACACGCACAACACCGTCTTTCTAGACAAAGAAAAAGTTGATAACAAGTCTTCAGGGTGAAATACTAACAAGTCTTTCAAAATATGTGGAGAAACCCCAAGAAGAAATAAGATCTAGAAGGGAAGAGAGTGCTCCTCAACCAGAACAAACAGAAGAATAGGTACAATATGCCACTTTGGGG
The DNA here is from genome assembly GCA_018584345.1 of Thuja plicata. Lineage (NCBI taxonomy): Eukaryota > Viridiplantae > Streptophyta > Pinopsida > Cupressales > Cupressaceae > Thuja > Thuja plicata. The sequence continues at coordinate 1,215,861 of MU223832.1, read as the reverse complement.
GAGAAGGGTGAAATAAAACAAGAAGAGGTACAAGAAGAAGAGAACTTAGAAAGTCAAGAGACATTAGAAAAATAAAGGGAATCCCAAGAGGAGATGAAAGTCTGAAGTACTGGAGGGACAACCTCAGTATTTCACATTGCTCCTTACGAGCCTGTTACTGCCTTTACTAAAACCAACATAGTTTACTAAAGAGATTCAACATAGGAAGAGAGTTTATAAAGAATAAGAAGAGGACACAGAAGGTCAAGCCTTCCACCAATAAGATTCTAGTATGCTCATAAGGACAATGTCCTGTGTCACTCAGGAGAAAAAGGGCCGCTAGAAAGCACAAGTGGCATTCCCTACAACTAGTGCCACCCAAACAAAAATAACCCTAGAGGATTACAATTTTGATGAGGTTGATTTAGGGAAGCCTACATGAGAAGGAAGTAAAATTGTGGCTTTGGGCCTAAAGCATGATCTAGGCTTAATGGAAAAGGACAAAGAAATGATAAAATCACTAATTGAGAAGAATGAGGCATTAAAGAAATTCATTTTTAAAGTGGTGGGTCCCATTGACCCAAGTTGTCCAGAAGCCTCATTACAGGTTGTATTGGAGATGAAGGCTACCCGAGAATTGACAGAAGGGATAACACATTCTTTTGTAAATGCATGTCTAGACTGGAAGGTTGATTTTGAGCAGTTGGGAGAAAGAATCATCGGAGCTATTTTGAGACCTTGTAGGACCATTCTCAAGGAGGCTACCAATTTAGTGGATATGATGGAAGAGGAACAAGGATTGGAATTCCAATTGAATAGATGGTAGAAAGTGTTCAAGGACCTAAAAATAATAAGGAAGCATCACTTCCAAATTCTGGTAAAATTATATGAGGGGGCAAAATAGGTTAATTTTGGGACATGGATTAAGAGCATAAATACAATATGGGTGGAGAAAATACAATATTTCTTCACAGGTATATATTTGGAATTATTTGAGGATAGTCATAAATAAGTCTTATCTCTGGTAAAGAGCATTATACTATATTTCAAGGGGATTATGGCAGGGGTCAATACAAAGGAGGATCTCCATAAACTCTTTAGATTCACGAAAGAGATGCAAAGAATGTATGAGAATGAAGAAGAGATAAAATTATTTGCTTCTGAGTTGACTACATTCAGGGAAAAAGAAGAGCAAAACCTTAGTACTGTGCAAGAGGTAGATTATGACAAAGTGTAAGAAATAGTACATCAGCTTTAGGATGCTCGTCCAGATATCCTCCTAGACCGACTGTCCATTTTGGGGACTTGGACAACTTTGCAGTAAGGAATTTTTACACTTAGTCATTTGTGAAGCCTTAGAATTTTGGCCTTTCGGCCTCCAAAATTCCAAAATTTTAGGGATCCCAAGAAGAGTTCATCCACACTTAGTTTTTTACAGCCTCTTGAGCTTTTGGAGAAAAGGTCAGGGTCCAAATTTCTAGTCTATTCCAGCGTGAAGAAGATTTTTGCATGAAGAAGAAGTCTCAAATCATATTGCTTGTGGACTAGGGTTCATTTTGATTTAACTATAAGTTATCCATCAATTTCCCATGCAAAGAGAATTCCATGTGAACACTTTAAGGAATAAATCAGAGATTAAAGTGAAGACTCCAGTTAGAAATGGTGGAGCTTCAATTCAATTCTCTTTTCTTTTGAGCGAGTTTGACCCTGATTTTTGGGGTAAAATGAATGTAAATGGATTAAGGACTCATGCAAACTTGTTAGTATTTATTTTAGCAGTAGTTTTGCTTCAATAGGCTTTAGTTTTAGATTTATTTCACTATTTTAGAGTAGTTGAAACCCTAGTTTTAGGGTAATAAGTTTTGTAAATTAGAGCATTATATATTGCATCAGGACAATGTAAAATGGCCAAATATTTTATGCAATAAATATATACAATTGGTGCTTCATTCGTGGTGTGATATTGTCTGTTGTCTATGGTAAATTGATGAATTTGTGTTTACTTGTTCATTTCTTTAAAAGAGCCTATTGTGTTTATTGGGTTTGGATCTATAATTGATTAGATTGGAGTTTGTTGTTGTTCATCAATCTTTCTATGATGAATGATTGGGAAATTTAATTCTATTGTTTCAACAATAAATCCATCTTGTGTGTGTGCGCATACGTGTGGCTTCACAATTTGATAGATTTTGAAAATCTTGCATCTTGATAAAATTTTCTCCAAATGATTGCATCTATTGGGTATAGATTCATGACATGGTCTGATTCATATTTTGTGGGTTTCCATCTTTCTATCATTCAATTTGCAAGGAAGGTTCATAAATGGTTTATGTCTGTTAGGATCTCATTTCAATAAATTTTCTTAATTCTTGTTACCAAAATATTTTGATCTTTTGGCAATTTGGATAGAGTAGGTAATCATTGTAGTGATTAGCGTAGGTTTTGTGTCTTTAGTGAATTACATGCATTGATAAATTGAAAAAATACAAAATGTACTAAATTTTGTTTTGCAACTTGAAGTCTTGAAAGTTCCAGCAAAGGCCTCCTCATGAACATTCACATTTATCTTAAAGTGAGCTTACCAAGTGGTTGTACCACAACCATGGAGAGCCTTGGGAATAACTTCATTGTTCTTTCAAGAGAGGAAGTCAGATCTCAAACTCCTAGCAATTGACTTGTGTAAAAAATTTCTCAACAACTATCTTTCACTTCTTTCCACCTCATCTTCAGCATGTGCAAATATGATATCTAACTTGTAAAATTACTCGGTGTAACTTTCACAGAGCTATCTTTCTGCTTCAAACTTTTCATTCTCCTAACTAGGTTAATCTGATAATCGCAAGGTAGAAACTTGCCTTTAAACTTATTTATCATCTTATTCCATAGCTTGGTATTGTCTTTTCCCTTCTTCTTTTGGTCCAATTGTAGATGCTCCCATCATAAGGATGCATGAACTTTCAATTTCACACTTGCAATCTTCACCTTGTTCTCCTCTGATATGTTTTCATAATCAAAGTAATTCTCCATCTAGGTTATCCAATCTATAAATTCATCTGAATCTAGCTTTCCACTATATTCAGGAGGATAAAACTGAGGTGTGGACTTCAAACTTGTCAAAGATTTTAGGAATAATTCTTCCCCTTGATCCATTATAGGTGTAGGTGCAACTTCCTCCAACACTTCCTCAACTTCATCATTACTAATATCCTCAAGATGTTTTCCTAGATGTTGGGCCATCTCAATAGCTTCTAATCTTGCATCAATTTGCCTTAGCATATCAGCTAAGCCTGGATCTACATCTCGCCTCCCTCAAACCATCTTGAAACCTTTTAAAATTGCAGGTCATATCCTAATCTCCTACCCAACAATAAATCAACCAACTAGGATTTACAAGAAGGAACCTCATATCTAACCTTTTCTCTGATACCACTTGATGCAAGGAGGGATAGTACTTAGGGAAAAATGCACTCTCAAGCACCAAACCAATTTGCAGATATGTAACTTGGAATCTTAAAACATAGAGAAGGAGAGAAGGAATACATATGCTCTTATTAATTCATCAAACTTCATACATGTCAGGCTATAAGGCCTTCCTAGTTACGACCAATACATTCAAAATTATTACAGAATAGTCCTTAGACATGCAAGGTAGCAAATCCTCGATCCAAAGCTACTATCTAACTACTACCCTAATATAAGAACATAACACTACTTTTATACAAGAGGCTACAAAAAAGGTCATCCACAAAAGATCCTAAAGATCCAACATAGGAAAGAGAAACAACCAAGATTTAGGTCCACACACATCCCAATGAGAGTTCCTAAATTAAAACCGCTACCAAAATTAAATGCAGAAGTCAGCCCGAAGATCCTACAATAGAAAACATACTTGGTTAGATAGGAAATAGGAAAACCACTGAGCCATCGAGGACGGTCAGTGAAACCATGCCAAGAATAGTAACCAATTTTGGTTGGTGAAACAAAACAAAACCTTCAACCGAGAACTCTAGAGTAGTTACCGAGTAGTATACCGAAAGTCTCCAATGAGCTACTAAGCTCAAAGGAAACATATTTTTGTTTGATACAATATTTCCATGAACCCAAAATGCTCCTACATCACATATCCCTTCAAGAAATCCCAACCAACACTTACATATAAGTGTCATTCAGCCTTATCAACACTCACCCACCAAATCATTAAAGGTTGAACACTAAATGTGCACCACTCAAATCTCTCCAAAAAACTCCATCAACACAAAATCCCATCCTAGGTTCAACCATGTCAATATTTTGATCTAAACCACCTAGCCATTCACCTTTGACACACACCCTAATCACCCAAACAACCTCCATCCTTGAGCCCAATTCCAAGGCTCATGCCAACAACATTGAGACAATATCGATATTTGCTTGAAAATAGTGATCAAAAAGAGTGAAATCATCCCCAAATAATAGAAAAATGATCCTCCAAAATTCATTTTCATTGAATTTGAAGACATTTTGCATCTATTTCATAGTGATTTCACCCTTAAGATATTTTTGCTATGAACCAGTCTCCAAATATAAACTCACCTCCATGGTGATATAGATCAGAACCCACATGACAGAGAGGAAGAAGAGACAAATGTAAATATGTAAAAACTGCCAAAGGGCCAATAAATCCTTTCATAAAAGGCCCAAACAAACTCAAGCCAAAAATGTGTACCACATCCCAAATTATTAAAAAAATATGGCACCAAATCAACCAACGAACAATATAGATCAACATAAAAGGAAGGGGTGCCCATCAAATTTCATGAGATGAGGGCAAGTATATTGTACTACCACCAAGAGAAATAAAGGATCCATCATTACACAATCCCTCCTCCAGGAGCACCCAAAATAATATAATAAAAGGGAACGGAAAGGGAAATGTTCATAAGAAATTAAAATTAAAAATCCCAAGAAATGTCAAGGTTGGAAGTTGACCTCTCTAAAGTCCTCAATCACATTGCCCAATTTATGAAAAGAAGTTTCCAATTTGGATAAAGTATGTGCAATATCATTTCCTCCCTACAAAATATGTGTGAATTTAAAACCTTGAAACTTACCCAATTTATTTTTGAATGAGACACACAATTTTGTTAATCTTCCAAGCATGGATTTTCCCTTCCAAAATAACATTCACAATCACTTGAGAGTCCCCTTAAAATGAACATGGTCTACACCCAATTTATATGCTAGATCCACTGGTAGGAGGGCTTCCATAGTATCACCTTCGTTGTTAGTTCCATCACCCAATTTAGTTGATGCAAAGGTAATAATAATACTATTTGTGTCTCTCGCAACACAACCAGCCCCAAATGGGTCAGGGTTACCTTTAGAGGCTCCATCAAAATTAATTTTGATCCATCCATTGTCCAGTTTCATCCATTTGACTCTTTTTCTGACATTTCTACTTGTAGGATTAACCCTTGAATGTCCATTAAGGGTGACACTTTAAGAAGCGGTGACATCTTTTGTAAAAAGGAATCACTAGAACAAAAATGACGATGAACAACATTTTGGTTTAAGGCTGATCAATTAACTAATTTTGAAATAGAATTTTCAATCCTGTTATAGAGCCTCCCCACCCCCTCCATCTTCCCCTAAAAGATACGTCTATTGTGTTCCTTCTACATCTCCCATATTATGGAAGTGGGGAAAACCATCCAAATAGATGAAAACATTGTTTTAGGGATATTCATGTGCCAACCCCAAAACATCTCCAAGATAGTCTCAAGAAAAAGGATTTCCTAGTTTAGTTTGTTTAAAAAGGCACCAGCATTGGATAGAAAATTTGCAGTCAAGAAGTAGATGGTCAACTATTTCTTCAACCTCATTGCATAAAAAACATTGAAAATGCCCATTAAATCCCAATCTCAATAATCTATCACCAGATATAATTATCCTTTTTAGAGCCAACTGGGCAAAGGAACCCGCCTTTGAAAGGCAAAATTTATTCCAAATCAACTAATGCGGAAAACCTTATTCTCTTTGGACATTCTCCAACAATTTGTATCCAATCTTTACCAAATATTCTCTCATCTTAGAACCACACAAAAACATTTCATATGTCTCTCCAGTCAATAAGAAATATCTTTGTTCAAGGATCTACTTAAGACTAATAATTTCATCTCTACTCAAATTCAACTCTTCACACTTCTTCAATTCCGAACCGAATGAAATGTCATTCCTCTTCAAATGTATGAAATATCCAACTTTCATCCCCCAAGCTCTTACTATGACTTGCTTTATATTATCCAAGTTATATACATGCACCATAGGTAGACTCTCCTAGGAATCATGCCTAAATTTGGCTTTCCTCCCATCCCCCAATTTCCAAGTGACATGATCAATAATGAGATGTTTGCATTCCATCATGAAATTCCAAATGGAGGATCCCCTTGGGGGGTCTCTAATTGTGAGAATTATGTCCTTCTCATCATTATCCAGGCATTTACTTCTCAAAATGTTTTCCCATTTCTGATCTCCATTACGGTAAATAAGCCAGACCACCTTTTCCCCAAGGGCATCATTGAGAATTCTCCAATTAAGTAGGCCAGTCTTGCTAGCCTCTTTGGGAAGATAAATCGTATCCCAAGAATACAAGGTAATTTTCTCTTTATCATGAATACTATTCCAAAAAAACTTGAGTATTGAGTATACATTGCTCAATAAGATGAAGAGTGCTACAAGGGATTTTTAAGCAAAAACATGGAGTATATAGGCATAGTAGAGATAAAAACTTTAAGCATCATAATTCTACCTATAGAAGATAGCCATCTAAATTTCCAACCTTCCAATCTATTAATGCAAATATCAACCAATTTTTTCCACAAGTGATTTTATTTCGAACCTCCGTATAAAGTAATGCCAAGGAACTTTCTAGGTAATGAACCATGTCTAATATTCAAAATTTTGTAGATGCCCCTTTGTTTGTCCAATTTAGTATTGAAGAAGATTTTTATTTATTTATGCCAATTGATCTTTTACCCAAAAACCTCACAATATTTATCCAAATTATCTTTAATACACCGAGCATCTCTAAAGGAATATTTGTCTATTAGTAGTGTATCATCAAAAAAATGTTGGTGTGAGACCGGTTCCACCCTCAGAGTAATCTTGATTCCCTTCCACAAACCATCACTGCAAATTCTTGAAATCAACCTGCCAAGGTATTCAACCATAATAATAAAGACGAAAGGGGAGAGAGGGTCCCCCTATCGTAAACCCTTTTGAGATTCAAAGAAACCTTGTGGGATACCATTCATAATGAAAGAGAAATGAGGGGCACAAATACAAATTTTAATCCAAGCATTCCACTTATCAAGAAAGTCAAAGGAGTGAAGAACCTAAAGGAGGAAATCTCTATTGATCTAGTCATGGGATTTAGAAATGTCCAACTTGACAAGAATCCTGTCATTTTTTTTCCTTTCCTTACTAAAAGAATAGCCTCATGAGCAATGATGATACCTTCAAAAATTGATCTCCCAGACACAAAGCTACTTTTCTCTTTAGACACGATGAAATCTATTTTTTTTAAAAAATTCTATTAGTAATAACCTTAGAAATTGTCTTGTAAATCACATTGCAAAAATAAATAGGCCTCAAATCATTAAAAGAAAAGACATTCACCTTATTCGAGATGAGAGAAATGAAGGTATTATTGAGGTTTTACACATATAAGCCTCAACTCTAGATTCCTCCACAACAACCCATATATCACACTTCATGGTTACCCATATTTTGTAGAAAAAATAATAGTCAAAAACCCATCCAGGCCCAGAGTACGATCACCCCTCAAATAAAAAACAACATTCTTATCTTCTTCTAAATAAAATTTTCCAAAAGAAAATTATTTTGTTCATGAGAGATAATGGGAGGGATGATTTTCAAGAGCTCCTAATAAAAAGGAGTGGAACCTCTAGAAGGGTTGCCCAATAGGTTAAAAAAGTACCAGTTCTCTTCAAGACCCCTGCTTCTGAGTATGAAAAACCTCTTCATTGTTCTAAATTTGAGAGATCATGTTTCTTATTCTCTTAGCTTTAACAGATCCATGGAAGAACTCTTTATTCCTACCACCTGATCACAACAAAATTTATCACGCTTTTTGTCTCCAAGAGGCTTTATCCTTGGCTTGAATATCTGTTAGCTCTTGTAGTAAATATATTTTCTATAAAAACTCAGAAGCAATCATACCATGCTTCATTATATGCAAATTAAGAGCTACATGTTGGACCTCCACCCTAGCCTTCACCTTGAAAATGTTTTTGAAGCAAGCTATGTTATAGAATGTTAATCATTCCTTCACATATTATAATTTGTTGAAGAAAATGAAACCTTTCTTACCAAAGAAAGTGTGTGAATCATTCCTCCAGAGATTAATGATCCCAAACAAAGAAAGATCTTTCAGCCGCATCATATCAAATTTGAAAGGAGAACCAAAAAAGGGAAATAGGAAAATGATCCAAATGAGAGTAAGGTAAAATGTGAGCTTCAAAAACAAAGGGGAGGGCAAAAAAATTTCCAACAATGAAGAATTCATCAAGATTCTCTATAATATCAGATAAAAACAATATTTTTTTGGTTCATGTGAACCATCCATTCTTTGGGATGATCTCAATTAAATTGTGCTCTACCAAAAAGGCCTAAAAGTCTCATTGTACCACACCAATTTTGTTGCTACCTCAATGCTTATCATATAAGGATAGTGTGGCATTCAAGTCACCACCTAAAATAACAAGGACATTTCCAATCTCCCCCAAAAGACCACCAAGAAAATTCCATAAAGCCCTTTTCAGGTATTTACCTATAGAACCATAAATGTTGAAGAAAAAAAATTCCCTTATGTCTGGAATTATGATAAGTTTTATAATATGCTAATTCGACCTAGAGCTAATATCTTTAACATCACCTAAATCCAGATTCCACAATAAACCCAAACCCCTAGAAGCCCCAACAACTTTAAGACAGATACATTTCCAAAAATTCCATTTTTGAAACAAAATATTAAATTTACACTACTAAACTTACTTTATTGCACCATAATAACATATGGTTTTTCCTTATCAAGGCAAGACTTTATCAGGTGTTGCTTGTTAGAGGCATTGCAACCTTTGACATTCCATGAAAGAGACTTCATGGAACCTTGGGAAGGTAAAGGCCTCCCCATTTCTAATATTTCTTGGTCCAATTTCATTTCCTACAACTTCCAAGAGGGTACGAGCAGATTTCCTTCCCCTTCTCCCTTTTTCTCCTATGTTCACCTCCTTTTTCTTTGAGAGAGTATGACATACTGTATGCTTCTTAGTGACACTTTCTTCATCATCTACCTCACAACTAAAATATTTCTTTGAATCTACCTCATCACCCTCTAAATCTATGCTTGGTGTGTGCATAGGGGTAATAGGTAAAGACTAAAAAATAGCATCGTTTGTAGTGTTTAAAGGGATACCTTGATATGAAAATCCTTTAGCATGCACCTCACTAGAAACAGATGGATCATGTGGTGGTGAGTGCATCACACCCAAATAAATATTTTCCCTAGAAGGTAAAGGAATAATCGAATCTAGAAAACCCTCAATGGACACAACATCCAAACTATCAAGGGTCTGAACCTATAGATGAATCCCACCATGGGGAAAACCATCAAACATGCCATTAGCATTTAGATCTTTTGGTCAACATAGAGTTTCCTCAAAATAACTAGCGAGATTCCTTTGTATCCTATCTTCAATATTTTCTTTGAGGCATTTAACCATCCCAAAGATATAAGTGAGATCCTTTGGAAGCACTGAGTTGACATTCACCACCACTATATTGACCAGGCCCACCAAATCCATGTGAGTGAAAACATCTTGCCCCATTTGACAAGAAGTCTTCAAACCTTCCAAAGAGACTAAATATTATCGAGTGCCATATTGAGAGGAATAGGAACTACCGAGTCATCCAAAATAGATGACCCTTCAAGACTCAGAGCCAACAAGGCCCTTGGTGACTAGGGATGATCAACCTTGGAAAGTGACTCAAGTTGCTGAACAATATTTTGCATTCTAAGTCTTTCCCTTTTTTGAACTTTAAGCACTCATTTGCCATATGCCCTACCTCTTTGAAAATTTTAAACTAATCTATAAAGTCTTCTACATGGATCTCCTACCACCAAATCCCTTCATTCAAGTGAATCTCAATCACCTTGGGAAGGGGAGAATTAGGTTTCTACTAGACACAAATTATGGCATACATACAATGGTTATCTTTCTGTATAGCCTCATCAACCTTAATAAATTATCTAATCTTATCTCCCATGGCGTTCAAATTCTCTATTTCTTAGTATTCCTAGGGAAGATTGTAAAGTCTAGTCCAAATTGGCACTTCTTCAATCTCTATTTTTTGTGGTCAAATTTTGGATACCATTCCTTTAGAAAAAAAACCAATACCCGCCATAATAAAAGGGTCATTGGCCATGATCCATTGTTTCTCACTTGCTGAGTTGCATATCACCAAATAGAAACCATTGGGTAAGGATCTAAGGACAAAGTGATTACCCCATTTTAAATCACACCATTGGTGCACCTTGGAATATGTTAGCTATTCACCACCCAATTTAATGAAAAAACCTTATCTTTATATAACTGTACTACAAACTGTCATTCATCGTTGTTAGCCTGCAGTGAGATGATACAATTATCGAGTGTGAATGTGGTGCAGGACCACCCTAAGGTCTTTAGATAGATCTTTAGACATTTTGGCTTGTAGGTTGGTTTGGCCAACCATCCATGAATAAGGACTAAAATATAAAGTCCCTAGTGTGTTTTGAGGTGTGATTAGAGTCAGGAAAGATTAGGGTTTGTATGTTGTTGGGTCTAGTTGATTCTAGGGGTCTAGAACCTAGAAGTCAACTCAAAATTCAAAGGGTTGACCAAAGTCCCAAAGTGGGAATATTTTTAAGTTTTTAGTGTTATTAAGTCATTTGAGGTCAATTGGTAAGGTTTGGAACCAATTAGGACTCTCAAAGTGGAGAAATTGTCATTTTGACAAAAGTTGTCAAAGTTATCCTCACAACATTTCCTAGATTTTAGGAATTGACTCTTATGGTGCCCAAATCCTGACCAAAGGGTATAAACATGGGGGATAGAAGTATATAAGGTGATTTCAACCCTAATCTGATAGTTATATTTGATATTGTACAGACTAGTGTTTGAGAAGGATCGATTTACAGTGTAATTAAGCTACAAAGCCATCATCCATCACTTTTATGGATTGAATGGATTGAATGAAAGTACATATAGTGTGTAAAATTTGATTCCTTAGATCTTTGTGGCATTAGATTAGTCAGTGGTTCTTTATGGTTAAGTTTTATTTAATTTCTTGCATTCTGTGAGTTTACTGGCCATTTTTGGTCCAGTCATGTAAAGAATTGCTTTCTTTGGTGTTCCCGTGGTTCAAACTCCATGACCACTTGTAATCCATTAGAGAATTGTATATAATTTTTAAATATGGATTGTGGAGTGTGTGTGTGCATGGGAAGCTTGAAAACAATCAGGCCCTAGGCGAGTACTAGCTATTCTGGCGAGGGTGACTGAGTAGTGTAGCAACAATGGAGGTTGCAAGTTGATTGGTATGTGAAAATCAGTGATAGTGGAGTGTAGGGGCATGAGATGCAGACCTTTTGATTGAAGGAGGAGTTCAGAGGAGCTCATTAGATCAGTGGGAGAAGATCAAGAAACTAGGCCAACCATCATGCCCTAGAAACCCTTATTTTTAGGGGTTTGGTGACAGTCCATTGTACAGACATGATAGGAGTCAGAGACCTAGAAAATATTGAAGGGGAGGAAAAACCCAAAAAGAATATGTAATTTTTTTCTAGGGTTGTTAAGGGGTTTTAGGAGGAAAATCACCTTTTCAGTGATTAGGAGGGCTAATAGTCCTAAAAAGGCTATAAGGCCTAATATAATTGATTTTGGAACCCGATTGGAAAATGGGTGAAGGATACATAAAATTGAATCCATAGAGGTTGGGTTAGACCTAAGGAGAGTTGGGAAACCAATCCTTAAGAAGTTGACACCATTAGAGTGGCAAGAGGTTAGAGAAGCCATGGATGCAAGAAGGCTATGGAGGAGAGGTTAGAGAATAGTTTGAAGTTGGTGGAGGGCTCCTGGTGAGTTAGGGGATTAGGAAAGAATCCTCTAGTTGGGGTAGAGAAAGAGACCTTGAGGAAGACCAAGAGAAGGTCTTAGAGAGAGAGATAGAAGGCTCTAGGAGAGGAGCTCCCCATAAAATTGGTATCAGAGACATTGAAAGGCTTGGGAGTGGATTAGTGCATGACAGAGTGGAGTGAATCCATAGGTGAGAACATCATGGTGACCAATACAGAGTTGGTCAAGGATTTTTCAGAGCAACAAATCAAGAATAGGATTCTTGAAGAAGCAATGAAGGAAATGAAGATCAAGATGGTAGAAGTGGTAGATACTGCTTGTAAGTTGAGAGAAGAAATGCATGAAGGGATAGATAAAGGAAAGAAACCAGTAGAAGAGGAAGTAGAACCAGAGCCTGATCCTCTTCTACCTAAGGAACCATTCCTCAAAGCACTCAAGGCATTGAGTGGGAAGGATCTAGAAGGAATACCAATATTCTCTAGTAAGATGGACACTAAAATGTTTATGGAATGGCTTGAAGGGATGGAGAATCACTTCGAGTGTGATGGGATTACAGAAGCATAAAAGGTGAAGATAGCCAAATCAAGGCTAATAGGGAAATCACTCACATGGTGGAAGTTCTTGTAGGAAGAAAGAGAGAAAGAGGGAAAGAAGCCCATATAAAATTAGAAGACAATGGTTGCAAAGGTGAAGGATAATTACCTTCCAAAATACTATGAAATTCAACTGCATAAGAAGAGGTAGAACCTTAGGCAAAAAGACCTAGATGTGCTAGCATATACCAAAGAATTTCAAAAAATTTGGCTTAGATCAAGAATCTAGGAGACAGATAGCATCAAATTTGAAAGATACCTTAATGGATTAAGGTGGAACATTCAAGAGGAACTTAGTCTCTTTACCCTAAATTCCATTCATAGTTGTTTTCAAATGGCTTTGAAAGTGGAAGAGAAACTCAAAAAGAAGAAAGATTCTAGTTCTAGAAATAGAGGAAGGGGTAGAGACAATAGAGGTGGCCATAGAGGAGGTTCAAGTGGAAGAGGCAGTGAAAGTAGAGGAAAAAGTGACTCTAGATACTCAGAGAAAGGAAAAGAAACAAGCAGTAGGGGTGGATACAATAACAGAGGAAGAAGTTCTTACAATAGTGGCAGAGGCAAATCAAGAGGTTTTGGGAGAAGTTCTCACTTTTCTTCCATGAAATGCTACAATTGTGGATAGATGGGGCATCCTGCATATAGGTGTATGGATAAACCAACATCCTCATAAGGGGAGAAGAAGATAGCTTATGTCCAAGAATAAGATTTCTCTAAACAATCAGAGGTGAGTGTAGATTCAGAGAAAGGAGAACACCTTATGTTGAGAAGGTTCCTAATCAAGACACCCACCAAAGATGAGCACAAGCAGAGGAGGGATCTTTTTAGAGTGAAGTGCAAGATATCGAGGAAAGTGTGCAAGGTGATCATTGATTTGAGGTCAATAGATAATTTCATATCCGAGGAGGCAGTAGAGAAGTTGAAGCTCACCAAAATCCCACATGTGTGTCCCTATAAAGTTACATGGTTGAATAAGGGTCAAAAAATATTGGTGAATGAACAAGTGTGGGTAGAATTTTCCATTGGAAAGTATCAAGATAGGATACTATGTGATGTGTTGCCAATGGATGCTTGCCATCTGTTGCTTGGAAGACCATGGCAGTATGACAGAGAAGCTGTCCATAATGGGAAAGATAACAAGTACTCCTTCAAGAAAAATGGGGTAACTTTCAAAATCTAGTCTTTGATAGAAGAGGACATAGTGGAGAAGGAAAAATCTAGTGCCATGTTGATGAATGGAAAATAACTCCTAAGGGATATGAAAGATGAAGATTTTGGCTTTGCAATCTTGGTAAAGCTAAAGGAGGAGGAGACTCATAAGCAAACACCTATGCCAAAAGAGGTGAGAGAACTATTGGGTCAGTTCAAGGATATAATTTGTGAGGGTACACCAGCTTCACTACCACCAAAGAGGGAGATAAGTCATCAAATTGAATTCATACCAGGAGCATCCTTGCCAAACAAAGCTGCATACAAGATGACACTAGAGAAAAACAAGGAGATAGCCAGGCAAGTGCAAGAGTTGTTGGATCAAGGATTGACTAGGAAAAGCATCAGCCCTTGTGCTATCTTAGTGGTGCTAGCTCCTAAGAAGAGAGGTAAGTGGAGTATGTGTAATAATTCTAGGGAAATAAATAGGATAACTATCAGGTATAGATTTCCAATTCCTAGAATAGAAGACTTGATGGATTGCTTGGGGGGTGCTAAGTACTTCTCTAAAATTGAATTGAAGAGTAGGTACTATCAAATTAGGATCAAAGAGGGTGATAAGTGGAAGTATGCATTCAAGACTACAAAGGGGTTGTATGAATGGTTAGTTATGCCCTTTGGGCTTACCAATGCACCAAGAACCTTTATGAGGGTGATGAATGAAGTCTTGAAGGACTATATAGGAGTTTTTGTAGTTGTCTATTTAGATGACATCCTCATATTAAGTAAAACCAAAGAGGATAATATGAAGTACTTGGAGTTAGTGTTGAAGAAGTTGTAGGAGGAGAAACTCACCATAAACCTTGAGAAGAGTGAGTTCATGAAAGAAGAGTTAGTATACCTTGGCTTTGTAGTTTCCAAGGGTGACTTGAAAATGGATAAAGAGAAAGTAGAGGCTATATTGAACTTACCTACTCCTAAGACAGAGACATAAGTTAGGAGCTTCCATGGGTTAACACAATTCTATAGGAAGTTCATTAGGAGGTTCAGTGAGATCTGTGCTCCAGTCCTAGAGACTATAAAAGGAGGATTGTAAACAAAGTTTGTGTGGACCAAGGAAGCTAATGAGGGGTTTAAGAGGTTGAAGAAGGAAGTGGCTACTTAGCCTATATTGTTGTTACCTAGTTTTAACAAACCATTCATTATGGAGTGTGATGCAAGCAACATTGCAGTAGGAGCTGTCCTAAGCCAAGAAGGCAGGCCTGTGGCCTTTTTCAGTGAAAGACTAAATGAGGCTAAGTCTAGGTACTCTTCCTATGACTTGGAGCTATATGATCTAATGCAAGCCTTAAAGAAGTGGATGCATTATCTATTTCCTAAAGAGTTTGTTGTCTTTACAGATAACCAAGCATTGAGTTACATAAAAACTCAAGATAAGCTTAGCTTGAGGTACATAAAATGGATGGAGTTCCTACAGTCATATACCTTCACTATAAAACATAAGAAGGGGGTGCAAAACAAAGTTGCAGATGCCCTTAGTAGGAGATTACTCACCATCCAAGAGATTCAGTTGCAAAGTATAGGAGTTGAAGGTTTTAAGGACCTATATGAGGGAGATTCAGATTTCTCAGAGATATACAAAGTGTGCAAAGATTTTGAGAATCACTTTCATAGTGAGTTTGCAGAGTATACATTGCAGAATGGGTTGCTATTTAAAGGCAATCAAATTTGTGTTCCAAAAGGCTCAATGAGGGAAAACCTCATTCTAGAGAAACATAATGGGAGCCTAAGTGGACACTTTGGACTAAACAAGACATTGGACTTAGTGGAAAGGTTCTATTGGTGGCCAAAGATGCAGAAGGAAGTGAGAAGATATGTGTAGCAGTGTGGCATATGTCAGAAGGCTAAAGGCACTTCGTCAAATGCAAGAATTTAGTAGTCATTACCCATCCCAAGTGGACCTTGGGAGTGCATAAGTATGGACTTCACAGTGGGGTTACCTAGGACTCCAATTGGTTTAGACAGTGTGTTTGTAGTGGTAGACAAGTTTAGTAAAATGAGTCACTTCATACCATGCAAAACAACACATGATGCCAGCCATATTGCCTACTTGTTCTTCAAGGAAATAGTGAGGATTCATGGCCTACCAATTGTATGCACCCTAAAATGGTCGCCTAGACTATAGGCCCCCATTTATCAATTTATCAAATTCCTAAATCAATACTTTGCAACATTTTCAATTCAAATCAATTTCCTTGATCAAATTGTGATTAATTCAATTATTTCAATATTTCCTAAGGTTTGATCATTTCATCAATTATCTTATTTAATTAAAAGAAAACAATTCCTTTTTATTAAATAAAATAATCTTATTTAATTAAAATCTCTCTTAAT
>MU223832.1:1183101-1199523 GCA_018584345.1 Thuja plicata | reverse complement strand
CTTATTTAATTAAAATCTCTCTTAATTAAATAATATTATCTCATTTAATTAAAATATCCCTTTTAATTAAATTAAATAATCTTATTTAATTAAAAGAAAATCCCTCTTTTAATTAAATAAAAACCCCGCTTAAATCCATCTTTGTTGAAAAAGGAAATAAATTAAATAAAAAAAAATAAAGTTCCTTTTTCTACACATCTTCCTAAGTGGTGGGTTTTTTGCCTCTTAATCATAGCCTTTGATTTTTGTCTCTTAATCTCTACTGTCCATTTCTCTTTAAAAGGAAACCTCTTCTCCTCATTTTAGGAATCAAGATTTTATGCTATTGTTATGCTGTAGGTTTGGAGAGCAATTTTGGAGGAGAATTTAAGCACTTGAGCTTGGATATTGCAACTTCTCTCTTCTTGTATTTTTCTTTCATGCCCCATGGTGGACACCAAAAATGTGTGCTAAAAATGATTCACACCATGAATAGAGGGCCATGTCCAGGATAATCCATTTGTTTGACAAAAGTATACCCTCTTCCATAAGCCTTAGGAGAGGGAGAGAAGTTATCATTGTGCATGTATTTCTCTTCTCTATAGATCCAGTCTCTAACAAATGTTTCTTCTTTCTCATCTTGGATAGGCACTGAGGATTCTACAAATGTGCCAAATAAAGTCATAGCTAAAGAGGAAGGTTTCTCTTCTTGTGAAGTCTTTCCATAAGACCTAGGAAAAATTGGTAGTGTTGTGAGGGAGTTGAGTTGATACCCCCCCATGCCAAGGTCTATTGACTTAAGCTTGTCTTTGCATTCAGCTAAGGTTGCATCAAAATCTTCTGCTTCTCTATTGAGGGGAACATGAGTTCCTGCTGAATGAAATTGACAGATAAAGTGTTATCCCCAGGTATACAAATCTCTATTCCATTGTAGGGGAGCTTAACACATTGATGATAGGTATATGACACCGCTTGCATATCATGAATCCATGGTCTACCAAGTAAGATATTATACACAAGGGGTCCAACATCAACTATTTGAAATAAAATGTATTTTTCAACAGGGCCAATCCTAACCAGAAGGATAGAGCCAAACATCAAGTACCTTAGTCACAAAATAAAAAGAAAATAAAATAAAAAGAATAGGAGTTCTGATGGCGAAAACCATTGTGTAGCGGTGTCAGAACCGAAAAAAGTAAAAATAAATGATGTATCCAAGGGTGAAAACCTCTTTGAGGCACCTAAGGATGAGGTACTTGATCATCTCCCTAGCTACTTTCAAGATCGATCTTTAGTGCTTATTGAACCAACACAAGCAGTCAATTTGGGTACAGATGAGGCTCCACAAATAGTACACTTGGCTAAGTCTTTGTTGCCACAAGAAAAAGAAGCTTACACTAAGTTCTTACAGAAAAAGAAGATCAACTTTTCATGGACTTATTTAGATATGCCAGGGTTGGACATTAATCTTATCATGCATCACTTGTCCATAGCTCCAAGTGTCAAACCAGTTAAACAAAAATTGAGAAAGATGCATCCTCACATAGCTCTCTTAGTCAAAGTAGAATTGGAGAAACTCCTTGGTGAAAAATTCATAAGGGCTATTGCCTATGCTGAATGGATATCAAATATCATTCTAGTTTCCAAACATGATAAATCCATTCGAGTTTGCACAGATTTCAGAGATGTCAATAGAGCATGCCCAAAGGATGACTTTCCACTTCCCAATATAGATATGATAGTGGATATGACTACAGGTTATGAGATTTATTCCTTGATGGATGGTTTTTCTGGGTACAATTAGATTAAGATATCTCCTGAAGATGAAGAAAAGACTGCATTCACTTGTGTATGGGGTACCTATTGTTGGAACGTTATGCCTTTTGGGTTAAAAAATGTAGGAGCCACCTATCAACGAGCTATAAAAACCATTTTTCATGACATGATGCATAAAAACATGGAAGATTATGTGGATGACACCTTGGCCAAGTTCAAACAAAGAGATACACACTTAGATGATTTAGAAGTCATTCTAGATCGCATGGAACAATCTCAACTAAGGTTAAATCCTAAAAAGTGTGCATTTGGAGTCACCTCTGGAAAATTACTTGGATTCATCATTTTAGCAAAAGGATTAGAGGTGGACCCTGAAAAAGTCCAAGCAATCATAGATATGCCACCTCCTAGAAACATTAGTCAAATGAGGAGTCTTCAAGGGCATCTTCAATCTATAAGGAGATTCATTTCACAATTGGCAGATAGAGCTCAACCCTTAAACAAGAACTTACACAATGGAGTCAAATGTGTTTGGAATGCAGATTGTCAAAAGAGCATAGATCAAATCAAGAAGTACTTGGAAAATCCTCCTATTTTAATGCCTCCTATCCCAGGTAAACCACTTATTCTATACATTTCAGTGATGGAATCTTCGTTGGGGGCACTACTAGCTCAACTTGATGAACATGGGAAGAAAGAGCAATATACTACATTAGCTGTACTCTTGTTTCATATGAGGTTAACTACACCAACATTGAGAAAGCTTTCCTAGCAGTTGTGTTTTCTTCCCAAGAGTTACGACATTACATGCTTGTGCACACTATACACCTCATAGCAAAAATAGATCCACTCAAGTATTTGCTAGGTAAGGCTGCCCTCATGGCTAGACTTGCTAAATGGATGATGATACTTTCAAAGTTTGAAATAGAGTACATTGAGCATAAATAAATCAAAGGATAAGCCATACCAGATCAATTGCCTGATTTCCCAATACAAGACACTGCACCTATTCAAGTTGACTTCCCAGATGAGCACCTCATGTATATGACTAAAAGAACATGGAATATGTTCTTTGATGGATCCTTTATGCAAAACAGTTTAGGAGCTGGTGTGTTGTTTGTTTCTCCTCATGGGTACACAACTCCTAAGTCTTATATTATTGTTCCCATGTACAAACAACATTATTGAGTATGAAGCTTTAAAAAATGGATTTAAGATGGCCATAGAATGGAGAATCACAATTTTACACATCTATGGGGATTCACAGCTGATAATCAACCAAGTTAATGATGAATATAAAACAAAACATGAGAAAGTGGTACCTTACAAGAAAATGGTTGATTCCTTGAAATGATACTTAACATTTGTCACATTTCAGCAAATCCCTATAGTAGAAAACAAAGCAGTTGATGCTATGGCTACACTTGCTTCACTCCTTCAGTTAGAGCAACATGAATCCAGATTTGAATTCCTGGTGGAAGAGCTACATCACCCTATCTATGACTCCCAAGAAATTCATGTCATTTGTACCCTTGTTGGTCATGAGTCATCCCATTATGGTGCCATTTACTCATACCTTTGTGATGGAATTATACCTGAAACCTTTAACCAATCTGAATGTAGAAACCTTACCCGAAATGCCTCTCGCCATTCCCTTATCACTGGTGATTTGTATAGGAGGGGTCTAGATGGAACACTTCTTAGATGCTTAGAAAAGGAAGAATCTGACCAAGCATTAGTTGAAATCCATGAGGGCATCTGTGGGGGACATTCAAATGGTCTTTCCATGGCCCAAAGGTTGCTTAGGGAAGGGTACTATTGGCCTATGATGCAGATTGATGGATTAGCTTTTGCAAAGTCATGTGAAAAGTGTCAAAAACATGGTAACCTGATACATGCTCTAGGAAGGGAGCTCATTCCTTCTATATCTCATTGGCCATTTCAGCACTGGGCCTTTGATATTATTGGACAGATTCATCCCAAATCTTCAGGTGGACACAAGTTTATTATCAATACTACTAATTACTTCACTAAATGGGTAGAAGCTATCCCACTTTCTGTTGCCTCAGGCAAGAAAATCTCTCTATTCATTCTGAACCATATCATTTGTCGATATGGAGTGCCTTCTGAGATTATCACTGACAACGGATGACAGTTCAAAAATAAGGACCTTAAACAACTCTGCAAGAAATTGAAGATTAAACAACATTGGTCCTCCATTTACTTCCTGCAAGGAAATGGTCAAGCAAAAGCATCAAACAAAACCATTCTTAAAATCTTGCATAGAACAGTCTATAAGAATGGTAGAGATTGGTACTTACAGATACATCTGGCTTTGTGGGCCTATAGAACGAGTATTCGTACTCCTACTGGGGTTACTCCTTTTTCCCTTGCATATGGCACCGAAGCAGTGTTACCTTTGGAGGTTGAGATTCCTTCACTTCGAGTTTCCCTCAAAGGTCTAGTTACAGATGAAGACTACCGCACCATGAGACTTCAAGAGTTAGAACTTCTAGATGAGAAACGTCAAGCATAATTTGACCATATGAGGGTTTATCAAAAGTGCATGTCCAAAGCCTTCAAAAAAAGGTTCACCCTAGAGAATTCCAAGTGGGAGATCTTGTCCTACATGAAAATCCTAAGAATCAACAACATAGAGATCAAAAGGGGAAATTTGAACCTAATTGACTTGGACCTTACATCATTACAACATCTTTTGGGTTAGGTGCTTATTTACTATCTACAGTAGAGGGAGAGCATCTCCCTAATCCTATCAATGTCTTGCATCTGAAGAAGTTCTATCCATGATGCCCATTCTGTCTGGGGGCACCCTTTGTACATACTTATTGATCCTGAAAAAATCCAAAAAATGATATATTGTCAAAAATTCTAAAAATAAAAAAATGTCATGAAAAATGATCATCTTAGTGAAAACCTAGCAATATGCGCTTTGATGTATCTCCAAAAAAATTATATATTCAAAAACTACAAAAAATTCAAAAACTTCAAAAATTCAAAAAAAATAGAAAAAGTGCCTTGGTGAAAACCTGGAAACAGGCACCTTGGTAGCGAAAATTCAAAAAAATTATAAAAATTCTTGAAGAAAAAAGAAGAAAAAAAATGAAAAAAATGAAAGAGAAAAAATTGTAATAAAATCCAAGTGGTGAAAACTTGGAAATGGGTGCTACTTGAGGCCTTTGCACCCTTGTTTCTTAGCGCATGTCCTTGACACTTAGCCTTTCTCCTTCATGCCTTGTCCTTGTTTCCTTGGTTTGGAATTGGTCTTTGTCTTTGTCTAGGGGGCATAACTATGTTAGCTTTGGTCTCTTGGATGTGTTAGTCTTTAGGACATCTCACAAATGGTGTTTTTCAACACCACCCCAACTGTATTTTTTAATACAATCACTGACATCGAGTATTTTTTGACACTTATCAGTTTGGTCTTACCCCGTTTTGTCATGTGATCTTACCTACTTGCAAGCATTCGATCCTTATCCTCGGAACTCAGTATCAGTTAACAGACTTAAATTTTTAAACACAACACTAAATGCTTGAGCTATGTCATGATCTTTTCTTTGTGAGCTGATTGTTATTGATTTTCATTGAGTGTCCTTGTCTAATAAGTCTCTCCGGGATGCATAGTTAGAGGACTTGGGGCATGGAACATGTTTTTATTTTCTTCCTGCATTATGCTTCACTATTTTTTCACAACCATTCTTCTGGTCATTCTGGCCTCTATGCCTTGATGCAAGCATGGTTTTGCTACATTAAATTGGGTAAGCTAACATCGAAGTCATCTTGACCTTTATGTCTTTGATGCTTATGTTAGAATATTTCCACATTCCAATCCGATATAAATCACATTCATATCTTAATATTTGCGCTTGTGACTAGTGATGATTGTGTGACTTTTCGATGTCAGTTAATAATGGCCCAATGATGAAAATAAGTTCCTTAACACTCTCTAATGAATGATGAACACAAAATCCTATATTATAGTTTCTCTATTGCAAGTACACCTTTGCATTTTCATATAGCTTGCATTTTTAGACTTCATGTTAGTTTGCGTTTTAGGCTACATTATGAGTTTGCAAGGGTTTTCCTTTGTCTTTCTTGTGGACTTTTAATCAACTATGATCATGTTCTAATCTTCATTTCCTTATCTTCTTTTGTGATCTCAATTGAAATTTTCTATCTTAAACTGTTGATTTTGGGGAATTATCTTTCTTAAGGAAAATTCTCTTTCTTCTCTCCATTTCTTCCCACCTCTTCCAAACTTCTATCTTCCATTCTCTTTCACCCACTTCTTTTCTTCTAATTCAACCTTGTGGCATAATATTTCATGCTTAATGATCGACCTTGGTTCTGTGATCTTTATATCTTTTATCTTACATAAAGAACCTTATCTTTAGTTTGATTTGATCAAATTTAACAATTTTTTATTTCTCCTCTATCTCATTTCAATTTCGATCACGAGGGGGCAATACCTATCAAACTTCAATCCTTGATTCAACTTTATCAATCTTATCAATTGCTCCACCTGGGGAAACCTTTCTTGAGATTCTTATCTTGGACATGTCAATTACCTATTTACAGGGGTGTTGACCTTGCCTTTTTAAATCATCTTATCTTTGTCATGATGTGTTCTTGTCCGTCGATCACACGTCTGGGTTGTTTTGTGATCCCAAATCGATCTCACACTTCAACTGTATTCTTTGACTACATGTGTTCCCATAAAGATCACACATTAGTCAAAGAGGGGCAAATGTATGCACCCTAAAAGGGCCACCTGGACTATGGGCCCCCATTTATCAATTTATCAAATTCCTGAATCAATACTTTGCAACATTTTCAATTTAAATCAATTTCCTTGATCAAATCGTGATTAATTCAATTATTTCAATATTTCCTAAGGTTTGATCATTTCATCAATTATCTTATTTAATTAAAAGAAAATAATTCCTTTTTATTAAATAAAATAATCTTATTTAATTAAAATTCCCTTTTAATTAAATAATCTTATCTTATTTAATTAAAATCTTTCTTAATTAAATAATATTATCTCATTTAATTAAAATACCCCTTTAATTAAATTAAATAATCTTATTTAATTAAAAGAAAATCCCTCTTTTAATTAAATAAAATCCCCACCTAAATCCCTCTTTTTTGAAAAAGGAAATAAATTAAATAAAAATAAATAAAGTTCCTTTTTCTACACATCTTCCTAAGTGGTGGGATTTTTGCCTCTTAATCATAGCCTTTGATTTTTGCCTCTTAATCTCTACCGTCCATTGCTCTTTAAACGGAAACCTCTCCTCCTCATTTTAGGAATCAAGATTTTATGCTATTTTTATGCTGCAGGTTTGGAGAGCAATTTTGGAGGAGAATTTGAACACTTGAGCTTGGATGTTGCAACTTCTCTCTTATTGTCTTCTTCTTTCATGCCCCATGACAATCCATTTAGATTAATTTTGTACTTGCATGCTAGATTAGATTCATGTTTCCTTTCATAGATTAATCTTGCATTTGTATTTCCTTTCATAGAATAATTATGCATTGTCATCATATAGATTAATTTACTTTCTTGCATTGTTATCATATAGAATAGCTTTCATTTGCATGCATACTTGATGATCATGGAGAATAGCATTCTTGCTCTTCCTCTTTGAATCTCTCATTTTATGGTGTACTTGCATGGGAACAAACTAGGTCAATCTGAGGGCCTCCATTACAAACCCTTGCACTCCATGAATAGAGAGTTATGAGTTGCCATTCGAGACCTCATTCTTGAGAAATCTTGGATACAATGATTCATAGAAGTGTGACACATTTTTAGCACACACCAATGAGCATTTTTATAGACATGGATGTAAAGTTCATGGGGCACTTTTGGAAGACCCTATGGAAGAGAATAGGTACAAACTTATCTCATGGATCTGCCTATCATCCTTAAACAAATGGGCAGACTGAAATAATCAACAGAGTTTTGGGAACTTGCTTAGATGTCTGACAAAGGAATATGGAAAATGATGGGAGCAAGTTATTCCATAGGCATAATTTTCCTATAATGATAGCACAAATAGGACTACAGGAAAAATTCCATTTGAGATTATGTATGGGGCACACCCAAGGGGTGTGATGGAGCTCAGATACCTCAAAGGATATGAGGGAGTTAGTGAGCATGCTGATGATTTCACCCAATCAATGAAGGAAGTTCATGAACAAGTGCAAAAGACCTTAATGGAGGCCAATCAAAAGTTGAAGGCAAAAAGAGATGAGGGAAGGAGATATTTGCAGTTTGAAGTGGGAGAGTTAGTAATGGTGTTCCTAAATAAGGCAAGACTACAAAAGGGGATACCTAGTAAGCTACAGATGAAAAGAATTGGACCTTGCAAGATATTGGCTAAGTATGGGCCTAATGCTTATAAGGTGGAGTTGCCCAAGGAGATGTCAATTTCTCCAATCTTCAATGTGAAAGATTTGATCAAGTATAAGGGGCCAGATATGGATGAGTTGTAGTACAATACAGAGGTGCATAAGGACATGGGAGAGTTCAAGACTCTGGAACAAGTCACGCCACAAGTGGAAAAGATATAGGATTCAATTGTGAAGAAGAAGACAAGACACAAATTCTATATGGAGCATCTAGTGAAGTGGAGACAACAACCAGAGTCAAAAGCCACCTGGATAGCTGAGAGTGACTTCAAGAAGCATGGAATTAGTGAGGAGTTCCTAACACCACATGTACCTTAACTTTCTTGTTGTATGGGGGAGGATGGTGCAGGAGTACCCTAAGGTATTTAGATAGATCTTTAGACATTTTGGCTTGTAGTTTTGTTTGGCCAAACATCCATGAATAAGGACTAAACTATCAAGTCCCTAGTGTGTATTGAGGTGGGATTAGAGTCAGGAAAGATTAGGGTTTGTATGTTGTCAGGTCTAGTTGATTCTAGAGGTCTAGAACGTAGAAGTCAACTCAAAAGTCAAAGGGTTGACCAAAGTCCCAAAGTAGGAATATTTTTAATTTTTTAATGTTATTAAGTCATTTGAAGTCAATTGGTAAGGTTTGGAATCAATTAGGACTCTCAAAGTGGAGAAATTGTCATTTTGACAAAAGTTGTCAAAGTTGTCATGACAACTTTTAAAAGTTGTCATGACAACATTTCCTAGATTTTAGGAATTGGATCTTATGGTGCCCAAATCCCCACTAGAGGGTCTAAACATGGGGGATAGAAGTATATAAGGTTATTTCAACCCTATTCTGACAGTTAGATTCGATATTGTACGGACTGGTGTTTGAGAAGTATCAATTTACAACGTAATTAAGCTATAGAGCCATCATCCATCACTTTTATGGATTGAATGAATTGAATGAAAGTATAGATAGTTTGTAAAATGTGATTCCTTAGATCTTTGTGGCATTAGATTAGTAAGTGGTTCTTTCTGGTTAAGTTTTATTTAATTTATTGCATTCTGTGAGTTCACTGGCCAGTTTTGGTCCAGTCATGTAAAGAATGGATTTCTTTGGTGTTCCCATGGTTCAAACTCCATGACCACTTGGAATCCATCAAAGCCTTGTATATAATTTGTAAATATGGCTTGTGGATTGTGTGTGTAGGGGAAGCTTGAAAAAAATCAGGCCCCAGGCGAGAACTAGCTATTCTGGCTAGGGTGACTAAGTAGTGCAACAACAATAGAGGTTGCAAGTTGATTGGTATGTGCCAATCGGTGATAGTGGAGTGTAGGAGCATGAGTTGAAGACATTTTTATGGAAGGAGGAGTTTAGAGGATCTCATTAGATCAGTGGGAGAAGATCAAGAAACCATACCAGCCATCATGCCCTATAAACCCTTATTTTTAGGGGTTTGGTGACAGTCCACTGTACGTACATGACAAGAGTCAGAGAACTAGAAAATATTGAAGGGGAGGAAAAACCCAAAAAGAATATGTAATTTTTTTCTAGGGTTGTTAAGGGGTTTTAGGAGGAAAATCACCTTTTCAGTGATTAGGAGGGCTAATAGGCCTAAAAAGGCTACAAGGCCTATAGACTTGATTTTGGAACCCGATTGGAAAATGGGTGAAGGATCCATAAAATTGAATCCATAGAGGTTGGATTAGACCTAAGGGGAGTTGGGAAACCAATCCTTAAGAAGTTGAAACCATTGGAGTGGCAAGAGGTTAGAGAAGCCATGGATGCAAGAAGGCTATGGAGGAGAGGTTAGAGAATAGTTTGAAGTTGGTGGAGGGCTCCTAGTGAGTTAGGGGATTAGGAAAGAATACTCTAGTTGGGGTAGAGAAAGAGACCCTAAGGAAGACCAAGAGAAGGTATTAGAGAGAGCTAGAAGGCTCTAGGAGAGGAGCTCCCCATCAGAATGGGAGAACCCTACCTTGATTAGGGTTTTGCTCCTTTGGCCACCAAAATTTATTTTCCACCTTTTTCTATACATCATTAGGGATTGGGAAGAAAGATGAGGCCCTATTCATGTATGAAAGAACACCATGACACCTCTTACTTTTAGACCATTCAAAACCTCTACTACCAACAATTGGACCAGATTTCCAATCCTCCCATATCTTGTGTTGGGCCCTCCAGCTAGAGATGTTGATATTCTGGCATCATTGTGTGTTAGTGTGTTTCCAACCATTTCCATATCTGGGGTTCTGAGACCCTATTCGTCACCTGATTCTTCTCTTCTCAATAAAAATATAACATTATAATTGTAATCTTATTTGATATAAAATTAAGATTAAAAGAAATTATTTTGATTATAGTAATCTTAAATAATAATTATAGTTAAAAATTAAAAATAATGATTATAAACTAAAAATAATAATTAAAGTGAGTTATAATATAATTGATTAAAGTTTTTTTTTGTGGCTGTCATAAACATTATGGGGTAGTCTTTGAAAGGTTCTTGACCATTGTCATTCACAAAATAGGTAAGATATACAAAGTAGTGAGAATGACTAACTATATTCTTCAAGAGAACTATAAAGGAGTCATAGTAGCTCTCCGGTTGGTTCAACCAAATCTTAAGAGAGGATTTATTACAAATATCTTTGATGCAAAAGTCCTTGTAAAAAAAAAAAGGGTGGTTGAAGCCCTTGGATTATATTGGGATAGGCTTGACAATAATATTATTTTTCCCTTCGCCAACTATGTTGGTATATATAGAGATTTATTCTCCACCTCTTAGATAGAGAAGAAGAATGTTTTAAGTGAAGGGATCATTACCATATTTGTTGGATGTATCAACTTGTTTTAGTTTAATGAAAATTAATCTACCCCTTATGGTATAAGCTTGTCATAAAAAAGATGATTAAAATAACTTATTATGAAAAATTAGAATGATTTTAAATTAAAAAGTTAAAATTATATCTTATATATTTTTCTATCTTATATAAAATTATTTATATATAAAATATTATATCAACTTACAATTATTATTTCAAAATAGTTTGTTGACCTCATGAAAAATTATCATGTCATTTATTTTTCCCCTCTTTTTTCATTAGTAAAAGTTGCATCTATCAATCCACGTGACTATAAGATCTAAAGTGTTTTAGAAAATCAAATTGTCATGAATTATAATTAATAATTTTGCATATAAGCCTAATTAAAATTATCTATAACAAAAAGTACTAATAGTACAAAATTATAGCAACAATCTATAACTAAAACTGTTTGAAACTTACCAACAATGTGAAATGAAACTACAACAAATGCAACTATAGGACAAAGTTACAAAAATGATTATAACAATAACAAACAAATCTTCAAGTTAAGTCTCTATATAATTATATAAATAGTAATGTGTTGTTAATATGATGCAAAAACTACATCCGTGACTAAAAACTAAACAAATTCGACGTGTTTTTGATACTTAAATGCATGAAAAATAAAAATAGTAATGTAGTATTATTTTTTAAATTTTATATTATTTTTATAATTGATGGTAAAAGAAATCAACACCTACCCATCCTACCAATGTGTCCTTGATCAGTCTGCCCCTCAAGTATGTTGACATTCTTATATAAACAAAAACAATATTTGTAGATTATTTTTGATATTAGAAGTAGCAAACCCAGGGTGATGTCCCTCAGTACAAATCCCAAAGGGAAATTTGTCAGAAGATTAACATTATCAGAAAATTAACAACACAAAGACAAAAAATCAAAACAATCACTATGACTTACACATATCAAAGGCCACCAAGAGTTTGCTAATTGTAGTAACTATAAACAATACTACCATCTTTGTTACACTACCTAGAGTACTACCAGCATAAAAAGCATTAAGAGTTTTAAATAAAGACCATGCAAGGCAACACCAAAAAATATCTTCAAAATAAAACATTAGAGTATCAACAAGGTAAGAAGAAATTAAAACAAGGCCTTAAAGCCACTATCAACAAGACTACAAAAAAGAAACATGAACCAAAATGCTAGGCCTCCTTCTGTGTGCATTTCTTTGACAATATCATCTGCACCCAATCCTCAATAAAGAACTTAAAATGTTCCTTGAAATTTCCCTCTTCGTTATCTTTCTCGCCCAACATGTCCTTATGTAGTAAACACAATGTAGTGGTTGAGCAATGCATGAATTTCAGGATAAAATGAGAGACCTCCTGGAACCTTTTATCCATGCCTATTATTTACTTTTTAATTTTCTCAATCTCCTCCCAAAAAACTCCACATCTATCATATTCCCCTTCAGTTGTGGCTTTACTCTTTTCCTTAGCAGGAGACATAACCTTGTTCTCAGTTTCCACATTAGTTGTGAGGTTAATGGACTCACTTTTTAGAAATTCCAAGATGTGGGAGGAACTACTGGAAGTATTTGAATGAGCCTCCTTCTTTGGCACATTTTCCTCTAATCTCTTTCTTTCACTCTCTCCAACATCATCTAACTCTGACTCTTCCTTTAGATTCTTGGCCTTCTTAGAAGGATTCATTGCTAGTCTAGTGGACCAGTAAGGAGTGATTGTCTCTTCTATAACTTCAATATCTGAATCAATGTTGGACATTGAATTTAGCCTTCTTTGAAGATTTTGCCTTTAGATTCAAAGGGGGTCATTTCTCTTCTTCTCCTTCAACATTTCCATAGGCACCGTGATAGAAGAAGTATCTATAGAATCATGAGGGATTTTAAGGGTAGGATTCATGATGCATTTCTTCTTGCTCAGGCCAGGGGTGTCCATTAAACTAGTAGATGGAGGAGTTTAAGAAGTAGGGGTTTCCTTAACAATAAAGACCCACAGGGGACAAAGCACAAGATGGAAGTGATATAGTCTAAACATGAGGCCATAGTGCAAGATGATTTTCTTTTTACCCTAGTTTTTAGATTCCACAAATTCCTTAATACCATTCTCCAGAGAGTGTGTTGTTCCTGAAAAGGGTTTACACTTACAAAATAACAACCAAGTTGATCTTTCACTTATCTATGCATAAGCCAACTTCAATTTTTAATAATCTTCAAGACTTGGACCAACTAAAAAGGATATCTCAAATCCTTCTACACTTTGGGCTTTGCAAAACCCATGAGGGTGATCCCTTAATGGATCTACAATCTATGCACCACACTTATAAATAACATCAATATAAAGCAGACAATATCATATATAGTCTCAACAAAAAAGGGCAATTCTATGAAATATCTAATTCCCAATGATCCTCAACCTATTGAAGCATGAGATAAAAATAACATACAACAATATACATAAAATATAAATATTCTATGTGATTTAATTTTTTTTTAGCAAAGTTAGATGAAGTTGAACACCACAATAAGAGTAAAACACTCCAACACTGATCTGTGCCTCATTCCATTGGGTATTGAATTCATAAGAAATAAAACTGCAGTATAACAAAAGTTCACCAAAATAGATTTAAGATCTAAGAATATATTGTATTACAATATATCTCAACTGTAGCCCCAATCCAAACTTCTTATCAATATCCTTTCACAAACCCTAAAAATCTATAAATATACTCAAGCATTTAATTGATCCTTTAGATCAAATCATGAATGAAAATTACATACATCACAACAATGCCCTGAATAAAATAAAACCCTTTATTCTATTTTACTCAAAATTGTTAAAACTTGTACACATGAGGGAATTGGATCTGAATTGTATTTTTAATTAAATCTTCAATTGCTATATTTTTCATACAACATTTTACAATTCATGTATTCAAAACCTGCAAACATTTGACACAAAACTCTTCAAATTTTCTCTGTAAAATGTTTTATAATAAGCTCACTATTTGACCTAGACCTTATTTAGGTCTGACACTCTAAACTCAGAGTTTTTTGGAAAAAAATTGGAATGTTTTCTCATGGACTTGACTATCCTTTTATATAAACAAGGGAGAAAAAATGCTAAGGGCCAGAGGATACACATGCCATCATTCCATTGGTATATTTCACTTTTACAAAAACAAACTTGACACATAAGATAAAATACATTTTTCCTTTGCAAAATACTCCTCGTACTTTCCTGCTTTTAAATTTGTTGATGAAGATTTTATCTGGGCTTGTGCTTGTTGAACGTTGGAGGGTTGGACATTTGTTTCCTCAATCTTCAATCAAATACATTTTGAACCATTCCGCATATTCCTCATCTGATGACTAGTTAAAATTCATTAATTCATCATCTTTGGCCCTGTATGGATTGTACTTAATGACTACTTGGTTAGCCTCCTTCTCAAAAGTACAATAATGTGTTAGTTCCTATAATTTTATCTATACTATCTTTATGCACATTTGTATCTGTATCTCCACAGATTAAGTCTACCTGATAGTTAATCATATGTTCTGCCTGTTCCCTCCAGAGTAGAAAATTTTTAATGTTTCCATTCTCATCTATTATCCTAGGAAATAGTGTATCTTGTAGTTCATTGAAGCTTCTCATAAGCTATCTGATCCCCCTCTCAATCTCTTCAGGCAAGACTTGTAAATTTTGAAAATATTTCACTAATGAGCAGATTGGTAGAAGTGTCTCTGGCCTGTTTGTATGAAAATTTGTAACTACAACCATTGTCTTTATCTCATTTGATCTTTGCATCCATTTGGAAAGTAATGGTGCTACCACCTTTGTATCCTTGTCAAAACCATTCATGGCTTCAAATAATAGAGAATAAAATGATTGTAGAAGAGCCAATCTCTTGTCTACTTTTCTGTGTAAATGAGTCAACACTGCACTGACTAACTCCTCAATCTTTGATGCAGACCTTTTCTCTATTTCAGTAATATTTCCCTCTAACTCCTTTATTTTCTCCACCATCTTAGCCTTATTTAGATCAACATAGGAAGTGAGTTCTTCAACAATCATCTCTGTAGTAGGAACATGGGAAGTAGCCCTATCTGACACTTTTGGCATTGCAACAACGGATGTGGAAGGGGTTCATCTAAAGTTAGCAGGATAGATGCAATTGTAGGGGACATAGAAGACAACTATGATATTCATTGCTCCAAGAGTTTCACCTTAGTCTCTAATTCAATACACCTTTGGTTCACTCTATTATATTCCCTAAACATGTGGTGATACTTATGCTTATACTATTGTTTTTTATCCTCCTCCCCTTTGGGTACCACTATTGGAAAGTTGACTTCTTGAGGAAGCATGACTTATTTTGTGTTGTCAATCATGGCAACAAAGTCATACTAAGTTTCTGTCAAAGATAACTTAGGAGATAAAATGACTAAGTACAAAATACAGAGCAGTTAGATAGATACAGTGATCAGCACATCAACACACATGCTAGAAAGCACACCAGAGCATGTGTGCTTAGGTATATATTCCATGATATATATACATGCTATAACCAAAAGTGCAAGGTATGAAACATCAGTATGGAAAAGATACAAATAGATTAGTACACTGCAGTCTAGGAAACAGTCCAGAATACATAGCACAGAAGCCGACTACTGTTTTGGTCAGCGTGTATTATTTTGTGATGCTAAGGCTATGCGCCTTTAGTTATAAGTTTTTTATGATGTAATTAATGTTGTTGTAAACATGCTTGAGCTGACTTGTTCAGAAGCGTTGTATATTTTGTTAAGAGGCCGACTAAGTGTTATGTTTTGGGTCGTGCCTATTCGTTTGTAAAGATATAAGTATGTAATGTATTGTTATGTTACAACATGTAAGAGAAGTTGATTATTGTGTAAGAAGAAGTTACAGAGGGATAGTATAATCAAGTCAGAAGATGATATATCTCTTTGAAGAAGTAAGAGCATCCACGCATACACGGAACTGATAAGACAACAATGTCACTACAATAGTTCATTTTGATATAGTGCATATCAACATTCAGAGGGTTGTAGCCTTCATCTTATTGGACAGTGATTCCACCACCCCTAACAGGGTTATTGTAAAAGACTCTTAACAGGGTCAGACCCTTAACCAGGTCATTGTACTCAATTTGTAAAGACTGCTTCTAATAGGACAAAGGAACTTTAACAGGTTCATTATACCTAGTACAATATTTTATGGGTACTAATCCCCACCAGAGTTTTCCTCTGATCAAGGTTATCTGTAATCAAATCATGTGTTATGTGTTCTTGTGTTAAGATTCTTGAATGCATATTTGTTTTATGTTTAATTGGCTGAAATATAATAAATAGATAAACATTGATTCACCCCCCCCCCCTCTTAATGT
>MU223832.1:1157324-1177341 GCA_018584345.1 Thuja plicata | reverse complement strand
AATATTTTGTGGGTACTAATCCCCACCGGAGTTTTCCTCTGATCAAGGTTCTCTATAATCAAATCATGTGTTATGTGTTCTTGTGTTAAGATTCTTGAATGCATATTTGTTTTATGTTTAATTGGCTGAAATATAATAAATAGATAAATACTGATTCACCCCCCCTCTCAGTGTTTCTAAAAACCACTTGAGCTAACCTAGCAGTATCAAGTACCAAACTTATTGCTTCAAATCCAGAAGTATCACCAACCCTCTTTAAAATCATACTTACCCTTATACTAGGGTTAATATCAGCAATGTATGACCTCTTCTCTTGATAGGATATTTACCATATTACCAATGTTTCATATTCATAGCTGGATGTTGACCCCTTCAATGAAAGGCTTGCCTCCTCTGATGATCCATGTAATTTCATACTTTTTCTTAGTGCATCAAATGAAATGACATCAACAATATTACATTCTGGTAGAATGAGGACTCCTTCCTGGTGCACAATCATTTTTCCCTCTTCTGGGGTAATGGCCTTAAATTCCTCTTCTATTTCCAACTTTACGTCATCCTCATTTTCTTATTCATTTCTATCAGGATGTTGTTCCCTTTTTCTCTTCACACCTTCTATGATAACCATACAATATCACCCTCCAAAACAACTGTTGAAAGGTATTAGTATTCACAAAATTATCATCTTCAAGGAAATCATCACATGATTCCTTCCTTGCATCCCTATATACCTTCCCTTAAATATCACATGTAGTATAAGAAAAATTAGGAGTAGGTGAAATAGGCATGCCTACTTAAAACTCTTGATTAGTTACTGTAATTACATATTCATCATTGTTTACCTCCCCTGAAACTTGTTCCTCTTGCTGGTCTATACATATTTTTATTGGATGTGATAGAGGTTGTGGAGAAGGGCTCTTCTAGGCTCCTCATCAAGGTCAATAATTTGAATCCCCTTTAATGACTTGGGTGGGGGCACAAAAATCTTACCATATTTTATTATCTTTTTCCCCTTTCTTCTCCTTTCCTCATCACTTTCATCATCACTGGCCACCTAAACTCTCAATCTCTTATATATATTTTAATTTATTAGAGGGATATCAATAGGTCTTGACTCCTCCTTACCGTCCTTAGATTGTGGTGGTGGAATGGCTTTCCTTGAAGGTATCACTTTTTATTGAAAAGAGGACAATGGTGCATGAAAAAATTATGCAACACATTAGTATTCTCAATTGACTCCAACTAATTCTTCTTCTGCTTCAAAACTAGCATTGTCTCCTAAAAGCAGTTGATCAAAATATTAATTTTTGTGGAGAGTGGGTTAATAGTCATAAGAGGATCATAATTTGGAGTTGTCTTCCTCACTATATCCAAACAATTATTGTATTTCACCCAATTTTATTTTTTATTTTCTTGTTTATCCTCATAAAATTCATTTCTTATCAATTCCTTAGGATAGTTAAATTCATGGGATAGGGGAGTCAATTTAATCCTTGCTCTGAATTCATTATGGAAGTTCTCTGGGTCACTGTGCTTGACAAAATTAACTCCCAAATGATATGGATTAAAAAACTAATCAAAATGTACCCAACCTCCCTTTCTTATTAAAAAATATGGGACTACATTATAATCAGGGAAAACTGTCCCTTTTCTTCTTCCAGTCAACTCCTTCTCTTGAATCCAGGAAATCTGTCTCATTACTTCAACAAAACCAAGTCTCAAAAGCACATTATAAGGAAGCACATGGGGATTTACATGAAATCCATAGACCCTCAACACTATGCTTATAGAATAAAGGATTATATCACCCCATTTGTGAAAAATATTCAATTTAGGGACTCTCTCCTTAGGCCATAAAAAATAATACAACTCCACTGGGATCCTGGGAGGATTTACTGTCAATCTATCCCTCAGCGTGGAAGAAAAACAATTATCAAAAAATATGTAACAAAATTCTTCTCTATCCCATGACATGATTGTGCTCCAAATCTGCACTGACATCTCTTTTCCATCTACTACCCTTATCAAGCTCATTGTTTCCCTAAAGTAATCAACATTTTTGTAGATAAATATGTGCATCAACATGGAATACCGGAAGAAAAAAGGCTAATTCTCTTCTCCACTTTGTATACCTACCTGCCCCCCATGTATCTTGTCCACCAAGTATGGAGGAAAAACATAGATGAGAGTGAAATTAAGATGCTGGAATTGAATATCCATGTACATATAATCAGGTGAGATGACTATGCTAGGGCTCTTTCCTAAAACTTGGCACATTGCATATAATTTTCCCCTTAGGTGGGGTGCAAATGCTTCAATTGGAAGAGCTAGGGCCAATGCAATATTTTGTTGTCTCTTCCTTATCCACATGAGAAGGAAGGAGGTTTGTTCTAACACAAACTTTTGTTTGTGCATACCTTTCTTGAATATCCTTCAAATCAACATCTTCAAGAAATGTTGCTGGCTCATACAAATTAAATACTTCCTAAAATTATTCTCTGCAAATTTTTAACAAAAAATCTCCATTATTTCCCCTGACAATCCTTGAAAAAGGTTCACAACTTTTTGCAATTGCCTTCAACAAATAAACATACATGAACACATTTGGTACCACCAATTTTCATAGGTCATATTGCCATGCATTCAACATAGGGTTTGATAAATGGCTTTGAGCGTACCATAACCTAAACATATTCAACCCCTTCATTGGTAGAATTACATCTACAATATGTGTTTCCTTATTGAACAACCCATCTCCAATAGGCTTTCCTCCCACCACTTTTTTCCCTATATGTCTATCATTTGTCAAGGGCTTGAGCTAGTCTAAGAAATCATCAAAAAAATTTCTCTTCTGGTATTCAACTTGGCCTAAATGATGTCTTTGAGGTGACATTTTGAATAACTAGGGTTTTCTAAATTAATAAATTGCAGAAAAGGAAAAACTAGGGTTTTCTTACAATTTGAAATTGCAGCATGAATTCTAGCTTATCTTTGTAATTTCAAACCCTATCCCAATCTTAACATTTAAAATAACCTTTTCCCCACAATTTTAGACCAATTCACTAGAAAATTCATATAAAACAACTTAGAGAAGCAAGAACCCTACTAACAACTTTTCTCACTCAAGGAAACCCTAAAATTATTCTACAAAGCTTCATTCGACCTTCTCTCGGCTCTGGTACACTTCAAGCTCTTGATTGAATGCAATATGACTAAAAATGGAAATTAATTCACCTTTTATTTTCTATCTACAATATCTCATTTATGTCCTATCTGCCATTAATTCATATGAGAAAATAAGCAACTCAATTTTTTTTTTGAATCCAAGTATAAATATGGACCGTTGATCTCCTCCAAACTTGCCACATCCAATGATCCAAGTGAATCAATATTTCTTCAGCTTTGAACAACCCATGAGACATGGAAAGATCTCATTATCCCACATTCACTGAAGATCTTTCAACTTTGATCATGAAATTATGACAACTATCGATTCTTTCCTTCATTTACTCGCTGATCAAACCACAACCCTTTAACCTTATGTTAAACTTCATTCACCTTTTCAATCATTTCAAAATATCACCATCCATTTTTCACATGTGCTAAAATATAAGCACTTTAGTAGCTCAATAATTAACACCAAGGATCGATAAATATAATATAAAGTTCCCCAATTAACCATTGCTTATCAGATAGAAAGCATTCACTATCCCGTAGTCAACAAGATCTATAGGGTGACATTATCACGGGATCGTATGCCAATAAGAATGTGGCACATGGATCATCGCTGGAAAAGATAAAAGGGAACCACCTTAGATGAATATGTGACCCTTAAACCTTAAGACTTAAGTTATAGTAAATCCATGATGCTAGAAACATAAAACTTAGGAACATTAGGACTTATATATTGACTAAATATTGAAGAAGTTGTGGGTTATTCTAAGTCTTCTTTCTATTCATCATCTTTGTGTGTAATTGAAAAATGCCATAGAAAGTCTTGCATAAGTCTTGAAAAACTGATAATTACATACACATTAAAAGTTTGAGGACAAAGAAAGTGTCACAAACAACTCTTACATATTCTGAACCTATATACAAAAAGATAAAAAAAAAAATTATATACAAGCTCCCGTAGCACACAAGCTTGAGAGGCAATCCATCCTATCAGATTAGAGCATAATTAGGGTTACAATAGATATCCATTAAGCAATCAAAAACCCTAAAAATAGTCAAGTTTTTCCATTAATGCACTTGGAAAATATCTCATAAGATCATATATAGTCATGAAGATATCTCCCATCACCATAAATTTGACTGGGAAGTCGGCTTGATCCATCTACCCTGTCTGCAACTTGGAATACGTTGCCACCGCCATGAAACCATGAGATCAGATTTGAAAATTTAAATGTATATTTATAACGGTCACAAGTGGCATAGAAATACCCAATCAATGACCTAGGTTTGAATCTTTATCAATTTTAAAGTGGAACTATCAATTTCCCTTAAGTTACTCGCAAGCTCAGGATCTATTCTAGACACGCGACACACAGGCACAATGCCTTGAACATTATCTTCTGAAGCATCTTGGATTTAAGTCATAATTCCCACTGTCAGATCAATCATGACTTGCTTTATCTTTATCTTACCTTTGGCACTAACTTAAGATCTGACTTGGACACACATCAAGCCGTCGCAATGGCTCACTAGATAAAAACCTTCCTCTTCATATTTGAGCCTTCATGCTAACCACAAGATGAAGATAATATTTCTTATAGTTTAACCTCCCTTGTTAGATCATCCCTCTAACTCATATTTAACCTTGATCACTAAATTCCTTTGTATCTCCAAGTCATTGAATCTTTTCTTTAACTCCAAGTTTATCACAAGATCAAGAGATAACCATAAGATCAAATCTCGATCGATGGTCTATGCGTGATCTCTGAATGGAATGGACTGACTCAAATTTATCTAGGAAATCAATACTAGCCACAAGATCAACTTCCTAGAAATGACCACGAACTATGCTTAGAAAACCTGACTTAACTTTGAGCTACATGTGCTTGACTACGATCAAATCTGGAGATTTAGAGACTAAAGAAAACTCCAAGTCACTGGATAAAAATACTAACCCCAGTCTGATATGGAGCACGCAACAACCAAAATATTATTTTAGCATCAACAAAGCACAATTTAACCTTGGCCAGTCCATCTTAACTTTACTTGAATTGATCTTAACTCAGGTTTCTCTAGAGATTGAGAGATGAATTGAATCACCAAGTCGCTGAATAAATTTACTAACCACATAGTTTATTTGGAGATCTAGCACTAGCCGCACATTTTAGATAAGATCGATGATCCTCGCCAAGTCTCTGAATGATTTTCTTAACCTCAAGTCTATTTGGAGATTGAGGGACAAGGCAAAAAGAAAACCTCATCTTAACCTTAGTCAGATTACGAGATCTACAGATAAAGCTATATATGAATCTCCAATTTAATTTCTTGACCCTTGGTTTACTCTGAGACTCAGTGACATCCACAGGATCAAAACAAGATCAACAATCCTTGCTAGATCTCCAGAAAAACTATGACTTGACCAAAATATTGTGAGATCTGGAGACAACCGTAAGATCAAAACTACATCAACGGCTTGTACTTAATCTCCAGATCAAAAGAGCATATTCCTTGTTATTCTGAGATTCAAAGATAAAAGATCGTGCCAAGTCTCCAAAAAAGAAAGAATATTCCATCATGATTACGATATTAAGAGAAAAGACAAGGCCTAAAAGCACATGACTTAAAAGATACTTAAGTTACTAAGAAAAATAACTCAAAAATAGAACAAGTCTTGAAGGGTTTAAGGTTTTAGCATGAATTTGACTCAACAAGACTTGAGGTTTTTCAAGACAAGAACAAAGGTTTAAACTAGGCCTAGCAATATGCAGAGAACAAGGAAAAGACCAGAAAACATATCAGAAACCTTACAAGTTGGGCTCTACCCCTATGGGAGCCTCATTGACTCCACTTGTAGGCCAAAATTGCATAGGATAGGAAATTTTGGGTAATATTCTTGGCGATTTCTGCTAGATGTCAGCCTGCTAGACATATAAAACTAGTGGCCTATGACATTCCATTGGGAAAGGAGTCTGCATTAAGCACAAAAGAGACCAGGGAAGCAAGAGGACTGAAACAGGAGGAGGAAACAACAAACTTAAAGAGGAAAAGAGCTATATACAAGTAGAAATAACTAATTGTGCATAAGCACTTTGAGGAATGAAGGAAAAACTAACCTAATCTAAACTAACCAGTACAGAAATCTGGTCAAACAAAACCATTCACCGGATGGTTAAAATAACTACCCCTCCTTATCAATATATTTTGTATCAAATGTATAAGGATAGCCAAAAAGACACGAGGCACATAAAAATATGGTAGAAAATATAGAATTACCTCTTGGAAAATGGGATCAAAATTACTCACCTCAAATAGATCATATGAGGACATTTCATTAAACTCCTCCTGGGCCAAGTATCTGATGGGGAAGACTCTTGAAAGTCTGAAATTATCACTCTCCTTGATGGTTTCTTTTTTATGATTTGTTTGCAAATATTTAGAGTTAATCTGCACCACAGGCAATCTCATCAACCTATTCTTCATAGTCAGGGGATCTTTATCCTCAATAAAACAAGCATAGATCTCTTCAAAACTATCAATTCTATGAAGTTCTGGAATTGGATCCAGCTCATGTTCACACATAGAATCCTTAGGAAGAGAGAAATCCAAGACTAGGTATTCCTTAATAGGCACATCACATTGAACCTCTGCTCTAGGGAATAGGGATTCACCATTTAATTTTTCATAAAAAACTTCTATGATGTTGGAAAAATAATATTCTTCAAGTTTTTGTCCATGTTATTTTCTTGGAAAACCTCTTTTATAGCTATAGCTTCATGAATTAGCATATCATCAGGGTCCACTCCCTCCATTTGTTGGAAAATTGCAGATGTGGTGATGACCCTATTTTCCTCATCCTTCTCAACAAAACTATGCAAGTCATCAAACAAAGACATGACATCTTCATCTTCATCACTTCCTTGTTGATGGATGCCTTTTTGATCTAATTGACCTTCAGCCATAGATAATGACATGTCTCCCTCTCTTTTAACAAAAAAGGGAAGCTCATTAAATAAATCAACCATGAGTTTATGTTGAGCATCAATTCCCTTTTCTTCTCCTGGCTGTCTTAACCTGTCACAGTCATCACCCAATACCAATGATAATTTTCTCTCTTCTTCTTCACATGAAGGCTCATCCACCACAAGTCCTTTCTCTGATGCTTTACTAGTATCCTTGAAAAGACTTGGCATTTGACAACTAGGAGGAAGAGTACATGAAAGTTACCATGGTAGTTCAGTATCTTGAGAGACCTGAGGGGTCTCTTGGGATAAACAATTGTCTTGAACAGACTTCTCTTGTTGAGTGGTGGATTGTAACTCCTTAGATATAGTGTTTTGCAAAGGGTGATGATTCTTGAACCTTGGAATTTAAAATCTAGAGTTTTCACAGGTAGTCTTAGGAGACAGACTCTTTTTAAAGCTTGGAAAATTGAAGACCCTATCATTTTTGTGTTTCTCACTTGCAACCAGTTTCGTATCAATATAATCCTCTGGATGTTGTTGACCAAAACAAGGCTGCAATTATTCTATAACAGGTTTCTTTATTTGTAGGCTCTTAGAACATGGGAGTACTCCAACTTGGAATTTTAAACTCATGAGATTTATGAGACTCACCCCGCCCTAAAGGCCTGAAGCTTGGAACCTTACACTCAAGAGCCTTTTGTTAAGTAGTTTGTTATCTCAAATTTACTTTCTTGACAACAATTTGGCGATCAAGCTCTTCTTCCCAATGGTTCCTTTGCTGCTCATCACCTAGAGTCTTTGCCACTTGGCTGGAAAATAACTCCTGCTTATAACTTTGAGCTTCCATGTCTTGCTTCCCCTTGATTCTAGACACTTGCTTAATCAAGTCAAGAAACACATTTTTCATCATTTCACAATCCTTCATTCCAACAAATTCCGAGCTCTAAGGTTGATTGGAAATATGTTTATGCTGATTAGGCATGAAATAGTCTCCTTGGGAGTGGTTATAATTATGAGTATGTTTTCAATAAGGTTGAGCAAGGGGGGTGGGTGGTAAGCATGATGAGCTTGCTTCCCTTGATTCTATTTTTGTTTCTTTTGTTCCCATGATGCTTCCCATTGTAGACCATGCTCATAAGCTTGTGTAGGGGCATATTGATTAGGGGCATGTTGAACATATTGACAACCTGCTATGATATGGTATCTTGGACTAAAAACCTCTTTTGGATGATTTCATATGGTTTCTGATTAGCCCATTGAGCATTATTTTTATGATATGATGATGAGTAACGTGACTGTCCATAACAACTTGACATCTTTACTCATGCAATTAGCTGAAGTTTTGAATATAAAAGATTTGAAACATACGACCACTTGATCTTTTGAAACTAGTAGATCTTTCCAAAGTTGCTAGATATGCCAGACAATGACCACTTCTAGGTCTATATTATGTTATCAGAATATCAGAGACAACATAACTTTACAAGATGAACTTCTTTTTGTGGTCCCACTAGGTGTGCTAGAACTATTATACACCAAATTTGCACCCAATTAAACTCGTAAGTCTAATGATCTGGTATAACATGAGAATCACTTCTAGGTTGTGGAAATTTTTCTAACTAAAGTGAAAACTTCAGATTATAGGCTGGTTCCTCTTGCATAATCACCTATTTTGTTCTTAAAACTTGAAAAGTAAAGTTGGGAGGAAAAGGGATAAGAGGAGAACTAAAAGACAATAAAGAAAAACTTAATCTAAAAGGTGATACAATGGAAAGACATGAATCACAACATAATGACTAAGCATTAGCATGAAATATCTGAGTTAAGGCACACACAACTTCCTAGATACGCTTACAAAAAGTATTTCATAGATGAAACTATTCAAGGAAAGAAAATATTTCACAGAAATAGCTTCAAGAAGATATACGCAGACTATGACCTGCAAACAAACATCCACTCTAGAAAATAGGTGCAAGAATGAGAAAAGATAACAAGGAATGAACAAAATTCACAAGACTATCTTTATCAATCATCCACAATAGTACACAAAGATGCAGAAAAGAAAGAAGACTTAGAATAACCCACAACTTCTTCAATACTCAGTCAATATATTATGCTTCAGAAAGAATCCCAAAACACATGAAAACCCAAGGGTAGGAAAAATTCCACAGGAAGTCTTGCATAAGCTTTGAAAAACTGAGAATTACAGACACATGAAAAGTTTGAGGAAAAATAAAATGTCACAAAAAACTCTTACATATTCCAAAATTATCTACAAAAGATCAAAAACAACTTATATACAAGCTCCCCCAACACACAGGATTGGGAGTCAATCCATCTGATTAGATTAGGGAAGAATTAGGGTTATAATAGATATCCATTAAGTAATTAGAAACCCTAAAAAAAGCAATTTTGTCCATTAATACACTTGGAAAATATCTCAGAAGATCATATATAGTCATGAAGATATCTCCCATCACCATAAATTCAACTGGGATGTCATCGTAATCCATCTACCCTGTCTGCAACTTGGAATACATCGCCACCACCATGAAACCATGAAATCAGATTTGAATATTTAAATGGCTATTTATAACGGTCATAGGCGGTGTGGAAATACCCATTCAATGGTCTAGGTTTGAATCTTTATCAATTTTAAAATGGAACCGTTGATCTCCCTTAAGTTACCTGCGAGCTCAGGATCTGATCTAGACACGCAATACACATGTGCAATGCCTTGAACATTATCTTCCTAAGAATCTTGGCTTTAAGTCATAGCACCTACCTTTAGATCAATCATGAATTTCTTTATCTTTATCTTACCTTTGGTGTTGAATTCAGATCTGACCTGGACACGCGTCAAGCTATCGCAATGGCTCAATAGATAAAAACCTTCATCTTCATCTTTGAGCCTTCACGCTAACCATAGGATGAAGAAAAAATTGCTTACAGTTTAA
Organism: Thuja plicata; assembly: GCA_018584345.1. Classification (NCBI taxonomy): domain Eukaryota; kingdom Viridiplantae; phylum Streptophyta; class Pinopsida; order Cupressales; family Cupressaceae; genus Thuja; species Thuja plicata. Next base: position 1,167,248 of record MU223832.1, on the reverse strand, counting down.
CCTCCCTTGTCAGATCAGCCTTTAACTCATCTTTAACACTGATCACTAAATTCATTTGTATCTCCAAGTTGCTCAATCTTTACTTTAACTCTGAGTTTATCATGAGATCAAGAGACAACCATAAGATCAAATCTTGATCGACGACCTGTGCATGATCTCTGAATGGAATGGCGAGACTCAAATTTATCTACCGACTCAGTTTCAGCCACAAGATCATCTTCCAAGCAATGAACACAAGCTATGCTCAACAAACCTGACTTAACTTTGAGCTACCCGTGCTTGAGTAAGATCAAATCTCAAGATTTAGAGAATAAAGAAAACTCCAAGTCACTAGATAAAAATACTAACCCCAGTCAGATATGAAGATCACGTGACAACCACAAGATTATTTTAGCATCAATGGCTCACAATTTAACCTTGGCCAGTCCATCTTAACTTTACTTGACTTGATATTAACTCAGGTCCCTTTGGAGATTCAAAGATAAACTGAATCACCAAGTTGCTGAATGAATTCACTAACTCCAGAGTTTATTTGGAGATCTTGCACCAACCACACATCTTAGCTAAGATCGATGATCCTCACCAAGTATCTGAATGATTTTCTTAACCTCAAGTCTATTCAGAGATTGAGAGACAAGGAAACAAGCAAACCCTATCTTAACCTTAGTCAGATTACGAGACTCAAAGATAAAGCTATCTCTGAATCTCCAATTAATTTCTTGATCCTTGGTTTACTCCGAGACTTAGCAACATCCACTGGATCAGAACATGATCAACGATACTTGCTAGATCTTAAGACAAACTATGACTTGACCAAAATATTGCAAGATCTAGGGACAACCGTAAGATCAAAACTCCATCGATGGCCTATGCTTAATCTCCAGATCAAAAGATCATATTCTTTGTTATTCCAAGATTCAGAGATAAAAGGCCGCACTAAGTCTCCAAAAAAGAAAGAATATTTTGTCGTGATTATGAGATTAAGAGACAAGGTAAGGCCTAAAAGTACATGACTTAAAAGATAATTAAGTTACTCAGAAAAGTAATTTCAAAAATAGAACAAGTCTTGAAGGGTTTGTGGTTTTAGCATGAATTTGACTCAAAAAGACTTAGGGATTTTCAAGACATGAAAAAAGGTTTAAACCAGGCCTAGAAATATGTAGAGAATAAGGAAAATACCACAAAACATGATAGAAACCTTACAAGCTGGGCTCTACCCTTGTGGGAGCCTCATTTACTTCACTTGTAGGAGAAAATAGAATAAGATAGGGAATTCTGGGTAACAATTACAATTGGTGCCACCTTCTATATACAAATCTAAAAGGAATCTCCCTCATGTGATAATTCTATCATCTATTAAGAAATATGAAAAATATTAGGTTCGGACGGGGGATGCAATCTAATAAAATCTGAAGATCCAATTTTGAAATTATTATCACAAATCCTAAAGAAAGGGCACTTCCATATTCTAAAATTAGGAATTATCCACTTCAACCCATCATGATTAAGAAAGGGATGATGAGGGAAATACAAGTACACACCTTTTGGTAGCTACATGTATATTAATTGATGGAAAAAAAACAAATAGTTTTCCAAATTCAAACACCCACTAGTTTTGTAGAGTAAAGCCCAAAGACCCCATAAGAGGGCAGATAGAAAAATATTAGCAATATCCATTAGTAAATAAAGGGATTTTTCCTTCCTTAAAAGGGAATCAATAGAATTAGCCACAACATTTCCCTCTCTAAAATTGTGTTGTATGAAAAACTCATCAAAAACTGCCACAAGATTCCTTATATCCATTAGTATTTCCTCCACTTTCTAGCCTATAATCATTGCACCTCTGTTCATTTCAATAATCAACTTGGAGTCACCCTCTATTTTTAAGGCTTTAATGCCAATTGATAGAGCTATATTTAGACCCTAGAATACGACCACCCCCTCCGCATTGTTTCTAGTATGATCCCTTAAGCTTAAAGCATAAGAAATAACTAAATTAGCCTTGTGATCCCTAATCACACCTCCTCTAACCTCTTTACCCAGTCTAGCCATGCCATCAAAATTTAATTTAAACCAGGGCAGGCGTGGAGCTTTCCACACTATATTTTTTCTGGCAAGCTTCTTTGAGTTATCAAACTTTTAGAAATCCTAAGGGAGATTATAGTTTTCAACAATCTTGCAATCTCAACCAGATGGAGGAAAACTTAGGATTTTCTAATTACTTACAACAATATTTTCCAACAAGATTTTATTTAGAATCAAAAGCACATTATCAACAATGTTTTTAGTGTTCCTTAAAATCTTGTTGTTCCTCTCCTTCCATAAACACCAACACACATGGAGAGGTATTTGATTCCAAAGTTGTCTAATGAGAGGGTGATTTGATTGGAAATTCTAGTTGAGAACAAATTTCTAGATATTCCAGTCAAACAACCACTAAAAGCTAAATTTTTATGGGATATTATGCCATACTTGTGAGGCAAATTAACTGTGGATAAAGAGACGTTGAATTTTTCCATCTTACTTCTTACAAAGGATACATCTATTAGTAAACAGGAAGCTCCTTTTCACTATATTATCTTGAGTTAGAAATTTACCATGTAGAGAGGCCCACCAGAAGAAATTAATCTTTCAAATAAGGTGTGAGTTCCAAACCTTCTTCCAACAATTAGGGTCATCATTGTACTTTATCAATATATTGTAAGAAAAATTAATAGAAAATGCCCCTATTAGAGTCTTTGTCCAAATAAATTTATATTCTCTAGTGAAGAGAAGGAGTCTCACTTCCATAATCTAGAACTACAATTCATCAACTTTGGAAAGAAGATCAGGCCCATCTCGAACACTTTGTGTCAAGATTTTCTATTTTTCTCCAGGAGTGATATAATTAGTAATGTAAGTACCAAAGTATGTCTTCATCCTTCCCATCAGTTAATTGAAATGACCATTAGCAACATTTTTATCCCCCATCCATTGGTCTTCGTAAAATATGATCATCCTCTTATTGCCTATTTTCCACGTTAAACCTTCCCTAATGAGAGCTCTACATTTAAGAATTTCATTCCATATTTTTGAACCCGTCGGGAAACTATTTGAGTCAAGAGTTCTATGAAAGATTCCTTGGTTAAGGTATTTAGCCTTCATGATTTTACACCAATTTTCCAAGCCAGTAGCCAAATTCCAACCAACTTTAGTGATTAATGCTTTGTTTAGGTTAGTTAGTTTTCTAATCCCAAGACCTCTCTAATTTTTGGGTTTACAAATTGTATCCTAATTAACAAGAGCCAATCTATTTTTCTCTTCAACACTATTCCATAGGGAATTCCTTTGAATTCTCTCAATTTTCTTGGCCATGGTAACCAATATTTTGAAGAGGGATAAGAAGTGAACTAGGATACCTTGGAGGGAGACTAAGAGCAGTTGGAGTTTCCCTGCACTACACAATAATTTGTCTTTACATCCGATTAATTTTATTTAAATTCTCTCTAGAATAGTCATCCAAAAGGTAGAGGTGACCTATTTAATAGTGAGAGGGAGGCCCATATAAGTACCTGGAAGGGTAGCACATTAACAACCTAGAATATTCTTTAATTTTATCCTCTAGGTCCAACTTAGTGTTAAAAAAACATAGGCTACTTTTTCCATAACTAATGCATTAGATATAAGCTCTTGCATAATCCAAAAGAAGGCCTTTCAATTCTCTTGCTTCTACCACTGAGGATTTTTCAAAGAAAAAAGTATCATAAAAAAACTATCGTAGAATCGAGGGGGGATACATGGTGAAAAATCTAATTCCCTATATTCTACCAACCTGAGACAAATTTAGGAAGTTTCTTTCGAGAACTTCAAAAATCATAATAAAAGAGTAAGGAAACAAAGGGTCACCTTGCCTAATTTTCTTACCAGCTTTGAAGAATCCCAACCAAGGGACCCCATTCACCAAGACTGAGTAGTGAAATCTCTTTATACATTCTCAGATAATCCCAATCATTTTTTCACTAAAACCAAGTTTAAACAACACTCTATGTAGAAAGTGTAATTTAGCTTTATCATAATCCTTAGAAATATCCAATTTAAATGCCATACCTAGGATTCATCTTTTATTGATAGAATGGATAATCTCATGGGTAGAAATGGTTTCATCTAGAATTTGTCACCCTGGGAAAAATGCTTTTTGGTCTGAACCTATAAATTTATCTAGAAGGGGTTTTAGTCAGTTGACCAACACCTTTGAGAAAATATTATAGATGGTATTGTATAGAATTATAGGCCTGAAATCAGCCATACATTTCAGTTCTTGGATTTTAGGGACTAACACAATATAAGTATTTTTCATTTTATTTAGAATCTTACCAGTCCCAAGAAAATACCTTTTGTCTATCATCACATCAAAGCATACAATGTCCCAAAATTCTTGGAAAAAGGCAAGGGGAACGCATCAGGCCCAAGGGCCTTGTACACATCCATTGCGTACACTGCAACTTTGACTTCCTCTTATGTAATAGGGGCAAGGAGCTTCTTATTATCATCCTCTCTAATGACTATTGGGAGGTTTCTTAGGAGTATACCTTACACTTCTCCAAACTGGTTTCCCTCATCGTTCACATACTTCTAAATAAACAATCAAGAGGCTAGCTCACCAGATTTTTCATCTTCCATAACCTTCTAGTTATGTTCATTCAACAAACATTTAATAATATTTCTCTTTTTGTGTCTAGTAGTAGTCATTAGGAAAAAACTTGAGTTCCTGTCAGCCTCCTTCAGCCATTGTATTCTTGACCTTTGTTTACAAAATATTTCTTCCATTCTAAAATTTTCTTTCCATTTCCTTCTCCAACCTTCCTCCTCCTCATGTAGGGACTAGGAAAATTTATTAGAAGAAATAAAATGTTGGATGCAATCCAATTTGGAGCCAATTTCTATATTCTATTTAAAGATGTCCCCAAATGTTAAATTATTCCACCCTCTCAGTTCTTTTCTAAAGAGGTCCAAATTTTAAGAAATACTATACATAGAAGATCCTTGGATAGGGGTGGTCTACCACCTTCAGATAATTTTTTTAAAATTTGGATGGAAATTCCACATGATTTAATATTTAAAAGGAAGGGGACTTAGTTAGGGTTTATCCACCCATTGGAGGAGAATGGGGCTATGATCAGAGATAGTTCTAGGGAGGGCCTTAAGAGAGGCATTGCACCCAAATTCTCACCTAGTTGAAACCAAAAATCAATCCAATATGACTTGGACCTAATAGTTTCCCTTCCTATTGTTAAACCATGTAAAAGGATTACCTTGAAATTCTAGATCAAAAGGCCAGTATGTTAGTCTTGAGATCAGATTACTAAGGGGGGGGGAGAGAATTATTAATCTACCAAATAATCTAAACAGATTAAACTTAATAAAAACAAATAAAAATCATAAGCATCCAAATCCATCCAAAAAATTGACACACATATTTATCTCGTAGAAACCCAAATAGGGAGAAAAATACAGTGGGGATTAGTACCCACTCTTCTGAAGTACGCCTTGTGTGGAGCTTAACCCTGTTAAAATTTTACAACAACACTGTTAGGTGCTACCCGGTTAAGGGATTTACCTTAGGCCTGTTAGGGCCTTTACCCTGTTAAGAGTATCCTTGTTAGAGCACTTTAAACTCTTGACAAAGTGTCACCTTGTTAGAGGATTTACAACAAATATCTATTAGGATCTACCTTGTTAAGTGATTTAACTTGTTGAAACTGTTAGGGAACAACAAAAAGAATGATCTCTAGAACACCACTACCTCTGCTTGATTGTATCCACTAAAGAACACAATATCTTCTAAACACACATAACTCTTCCTTGGCTTGATTACAACATATACCTTACACTTCACTTCTTCAACACATGATCAACACTTTTAACCTTCAACTTCATCCATTATATACTAGAATTTTAAGTCCACCACCTTGATCAAAAACTAAATTAGAATTTCAAAACATCCAGCTCAAATCCAACGTGCCACATAATTAAATTAAATTCATAAAACATTTTTCCAAGACCACGCCGGCCAATACAAAAATTTACATAGAATGTTGTGTCAATGCGTCAAACATGTTTTGACCAAACACAAGCTTCTTCAAGAATATTCTCCACACACTAGCATCGAACAATGTGATGCCAGATCATCACCTCCAATCACAAAGAAATGACACCAACTCATGACTAACTCAATCGATACCACCACAACCTTAACATCGATCATTGATCTAAGATTTATCACTTATCGATCAAGAACACAAATATTGTAGCCTCTTAATAAATTTGTCTCTACTCACCGATCACCTATTCTACACATCGGTCACTCAAATTATTTGTGCTTGCAATTGTAGCATCAAAATACTGTTGACCACCATATCCTATGATCATGTCACAAGATACAACATAGATTTGAAAAGACATTCAAATCGTCTATCACCTGTCATTAACTATTCGAGCAGTTGCATTGAGATACTTCAACTGATCATAACTTTCTCATAAGATCACTTTAGTAGTAGAGGTCATGCATTAGACATCCACAGACACACCTAATTCTCCACTAAAGATAGAAACCACTGTAACTCACCTCAACCCTTCATTCATCACAACTATGCTAAGTAACAAACTAAGAACACAAAGTAAATAATTGACATCAACGACAACATAACATCTGATCATCTTGTAATTAAATATAATCATCACATCATCAAAAATCACTTACCATCACTACATCAGATATGCCAACAATCTCCCCCTTTGGCATTGATGTCAACACTCACTACCTATTTATGGTAACACTCTCACCAACATGATACAATGAGAATAAAATTTTTCCACTTCTGTCTTCCACCTGTTCTATAATTATACATTCTCCCCTTCATATTCATACATTCTCCCCCTTTGACAATAATTCCAAAGGCATAAAAAACAACTTGATATATGCTTTGCTGAAATTTACTAACCGAAGGACATGACTACATATACTTCTCCCTCTAAGGATTAGCCCCACAAAATCAATCCACACAAAAGATATTCAATGAATACACTAGGATTGATGCAAATGCATCTTCTTCTAATTAAACTCAGATAGGGGAATGACCCCCAACCTACCTCTTAGGTACTCAAATGTATCGTTAGGAAATGGCTTAGTGAAAATTTTAGCAACCTGCTCCTTAATTGACACATACTCCAACCTCATTTCTTTTTCATGTACATGTTCTCTAAGAAAATGATATTTGATAGCTATATGCTTAGGCTTAGAGTGCATCACTAGATTCTTTAACATTTTAATAGCACTTGTATTGTCACAATAGATAACTACCGGTTCATTTACCTTCTCCTAAATTACTTCTAGAATCTACTTGATCCATACTACCTATGTATAATCAATTGCAACAACAACCTACTCAAATTCTGTTATTGATTGAGATATATAATTCTTCTTTTTTCTTATTCAAGATGCAAACCTTTCACCAAGAAATAATGCACCTCCACTTGTGCTCTTTCGACCATCAAAATTAGCTGCCCAATCAATGTCATTAAACACATTCAAAGGGAAATCACCTTTAATTATTTAATAGGGAGCATAATCTTTAGTTCCTGTTATACCCTGCATCCCCGTCCCTACATTTTGTGTGCAAAATGTTGGGTCCCCCCTTTTTTCTTTTTGCTTTGCTTTTTGTTGCGGCCTTGCCTTGTCTTTCTTTTCCTTCTTGTCTTCTTTCTCTGGGGTTTTCTTCCCCGGAGTGTGTCGGTTCCTTGGTTTGTTTTTCCCCTCCGAGATCCCGGATCCTGAAGGTTGCCTTTTGGTTGGAAGTCAGATTCCAGACTCTGGGATTGTTTGTTATGATGTTCCTAAGTCTTAGGAATATCATCGTAAGGGATCCCCGGGACCTGAGTTCGGATGTTTTTCCTAACCTGAAATTTCCAGAGTGAGGAGGATTACTTTTTACCGCGGGTATAAATAGACTCACCTATCATTTTCACAGTTACCGCGATTAAAATCTTCGAGCAATTAGAGCAAAATAGAGCGATTTTCAAAGCGATTAGCAGAGCAGTTACAGAAAGATTTGCGATAATCAAAACTTAACACCTTCTACTATTCTCAAACGTACGCTAGTGCTCCATGGTGGTGATCTTGACATCTTGACGATTCGAAGCTGTTGCAGAGTTCTCCTGGTAATCTTCCCTTCCTCTGCCTTCTGCGTTTTCAAGTTGGTTTCTCTGCTTCCCTCCTCTTCGCTTTGCTTTCATTTTCTGGTTTTTCTTTCGGTTGGCTTATTTTTGTTTGCGTTTGCTTTGTTTCTCTATTGTTCCTTTGGTCTTCTGGTTTTGCCGCTTTTTGGTGGCTCGGCTCTACCAGAAGGTTGTCCGCCTTCTGTGCAGGTGTAGATAGTTTGTAAACATTTTGTGAATAGCCTGTAGATAGCATGTATATAATGTAAATAGTTGTATATTCTTGTTTCAACTTTGTCTGGTTTTTTGCGGGAGTCACCCGTGTGTATATTCATGTATATATGTATATTTTGTAGGTAACCCTTGTATATATCCCTCCTTTCTATGTATATACCCTTCGGCTCTCTGTATATCCTTTCGGGTGGCTCGACGAGCTGGTCGAGTCACCCTTGCTGTTGGTTTTTTGCTTCAAGTTTGCTTCGAGGCAGAAAACCACCTGTTTGAAACTTGGCTCTTGGCCAGTTTCAAATGGGCAGTTTTCTCTCTCCTCCATCAAGGCTATCAGAGCCTCATTTATTTCCCATGCACACAATTACTTTTGGCCAAGTGGCTTTCCCTTTTTGCGCGTTCGAACAGTCGACTCCGCCGCCAGTGCCATCCCATCCATTCAATGCTAGCGCATGTGGCGTCCACGTGGACCTGCTTCCACATTCTTTTTTACTAACGGTCACTTCTCTGGGCTTTGGGTCCCTTTCCGCCATTCATCCCATGTCTTTGTCAAGTGTGACAAAATTTCCTGGGCCCGGAGATATAATAAGAAAATGCTAAGTTTATGTTTTGCTTTTCGGATACTTATGCAAAAAACTAACTTTTCAGGAAAAGCAAACGACGCGGTGGTAAGAACTCCGGCCCTCGGAGTTATTGTTTTATTTTGATAAATATGTTATGACGGTCGCTTTGTCTCACAGGTCCAGACTTCACTTTACAACCATGTCTGAAGCATCCGCCTCATCTCCTCCCGAAAGTCCAGAGTTGCCATCCACAACCGAGACCAGGGCAGCGGCAAAGTCTAAAATAGAGAAGGCCCTAGAAAAGCTGCCCGTCACCATGAAGTATATGCAGGGTGAGGAGATTATGGGCTCAAAGATTGAGTCTTAGGTGAAATTTATGACCGACCCCAGTGTCAGAACTTGGGCAGAAATGCAGGCTCTAGTAAAAATAATGCATATTCAGCGGCAGGCTAGAGATACAATTGCAACCAACGTCAGAGGTTCCAGAATTCTTAGGGCAGCTTGCTTCCCATGCTCCGTGCAGTCTCCGGAGCTTGTTCTTACTCTGGCGGCCCACTATAACTCTTCTGTCCGGGCCGTCATGTTAGCACCAGCAGAACCTACGGGGTTCCCCACTCCACTGGTGTCCCTTGACCCAGTTACTTTCCAAGCAGGCCTGGGTATCCTGCAATTTGATAGGTCCTCAGTGGTCACAAGGAACGATGCCCTGAAATAGTTCAACCAACTGGAGGATGCCGCCCGGGTGTACATGAACACTCACTGGCTGAAGGTCCCAAAGAGGGATCCAAAAAGAATGAAGATAGATATCCCCCTGCTCTGAATTTAAGGAAAGCATCCAAATGGGGATGATAGCATTGGCCCGGGTATTTGGGCAGCCCTCCGCCCAGGAATTTGCAAAGTGGATGTACTATTTCCTCCTGGGCATCTCCACTAAGGGAGA